>CM056582.1:26158971-26363971 GCA_029721435.1 Gymnothorax reevesii | reverse complement strand
TGTATAGGAATTTGAATTGGTATTTCATGGCACTGGCAGGGCAGCTCTGTGTTGAATCTGGATTCCCTGCCTCATTTCATTAGGGACTCCTACTCATTTGAGTAATTAGCGTTTGACATGTTTGTGAGCCCTTTTCTACCAAATCATTTACTAAAATGCAATTGCAATTAATGGCTCTTTGGACATCAGATTCTTAATTATGTTCTATGACTCCCAAGAATTAATTGTTATCTTATTATAACCTGGCAGCTTTGCTCAATTGAATCAAATGTTTTTTGAGCAATGGAGTCTTAATAACCTGGCATATTTGCTGATTTGAGTGTATTTGAGTGTATATCCTACTACAATTTTCTGAGAATGTCCCATCAGGTTGATGGTGAGGTGGTGGTGGTGTTGGTGGAGGAGTCTGCTGAAATCTTTGATATCCTCTCAAACATGTCAACTGTTCTATATAATGCAGCTTTATGTTCTAAATATGTATAAAATGCAATATAATACATTTTATATGAAGTAAATGTGAGTTTTTGCTCATTTTTAATCCAAGTGAAAAAGTGTCCTGTCCGACACGTCCTGTCCGCAACGCTCATCCCACTGGAACAAAATTACCTGGCTTTGGATTATAAAACTCCAGTGGATGGACAGAACCTTTCACTTCCCTCTGAGGAATAAAAACCCACTTCACTTTTTGTCCTGTCCGCAATGCAACTTCCAGCCTCATTTTGAAAATGAAAATGAAATTCAAAACATCTGATGTTTTTATCAAATAAGGTACTTGGGTAGTACTTGCTTCTCACCAGTTAAAACTTTTCAATTATTCCCAGGAATAATTTTTATTAACGAAAAAAGCCTGTGGATGTCCTGTCCGCAACAAAATAAGTACCGTGAAATGGCCCTACACCAACTTATCACTGCTTCACTCTCACACACACACACACACACACACACACACACACACACACACACACACACACACACAGACACACAGACACACAGACACACACAGACACACACAGACACACACACACACACACACACACACACACATACAAATTCACACGAATGCATGACATATTTGCTAGATCCCTTTTGCTTCCAACTAGATTTGGCAATACAAGTGTAAAAAAAAAAAAACATTCGTCATGCCAATAAAGCAATTTTGACTTGAAACAAGAGACAGAGAGCAAAACAGTGAGAGACAGAGGGGGAGAGAGAAAGGGAGAGCGAGAGAGCATGCATCCTGGGAGTTACCGAAACTGACTCTGTTTGCTTTCTGCAAACCACAGAGGCAAGATGCTCTTCCTGTGTTTCCCTGCATGAGTCAGGCCTTATACACGCTTTCAGGTCTGATGCCACATTTTCTTCACATTTGTCTTCATGTGCAAGCACGAAATTTGCATAGAGCTCCATATCTAAGCTGTACTGTGGTTTGCACCTGCCTGGGACTGTGTCTGTGAAAAAAACAATGCTCTCAGAATGTTCCGGAGCAAGGCTTAAAGGGGTTGAAGCCACTACATTAAATAATCATCCATAATGGACAAAAAAAAAAAAAAAAAAACAATTAAAGGTATTAGTTTCCTTCTCAGCATTAACTAATGTGTCATGCTTTTGGAAAGCCATTTTGGATTTGCACTTTCAAATATTACAGTTATGAAAGGCTAAGCTTGAGTCGATAATTTATTAATGGACTGTGGGTCCTTTTCCAGAACCAAGGGTATGTCAGGTATAAACACCGATTCAGACAGCTGGATGTTTGCAACACAATAGGACAGTCACAGATGAGGTTACACCCAAAATCCGGAACCTTCCATAGCATTACTGAAATCTGACAGTCTTCCTGAACACCCTTCAGAACCTTCATTGAGACCATGTCTCCTGCATCATCACATTTTCTGAACTTAATCCCAGGTAAGATGACAGTACAACAGGCAAGAAAAATAAAAAGGAATCTGCCCCTTCCTGAATTCAGGTGCACACTGTTCTTAACATTTCACTGTTTTTGTAACCCAAACTTGTTTCAGGGAAAAAAAACAAAAAAACTAGGCTTATGCCGTCGAAGGCGACGGCTGGGGGTATATTCCCGAACATCCCCGATCCCCCAATTCCCCAATCCGAGAATAGACCTTGAATAGACTTTCATTTGAACTCAATTTCAGGTCAATCGGACAAATGGTTTTGAAGATATGGCCAAAATGGTAGTTTTCCATTACAAAGCGCCACCTGGTGGCAAAATATTGAACTATACAGGTATGTCGTCATCATGTGACATGTTGTGAGGTCATGACCTTGCAGTTGCACATAGTTTCATGTCAATTGGACTAATAGTTCCAAAGATATGGCAAAAATGGTGAATTTTATGTGACAAAGCTCCATCTTGTGTCAAAATTTTGAACCAAACAGGTATAATGTCATCGAAGGACACATCCTCAGGTCATGACCTTTCATTTGCACTTGATTTGAGGTCAATCGAACAAATATTTCCAGAGATATGATAAAAACAGTGATTTTTTCAGTTTTTGGCCCCTGGTGGCCAATCTAGATATTGTAAATTGTCCAAAGTCCAATCAGTTCTTCCTCTTTATGATACTTACTTATCTGAAAAACTTGGAATTTCTAATTGAAATATTACTGAAGTTATCGCGTTAACACCTAGTGTGGCGGCGGCAGCGGTCAGACCAAAAACATAATATATTTAATTATATTTCAACATCGAGGAGACATTTCCTTTAACCCAATGCAGGCCCAAGTTTCCTTAAAAAAGCACAATGTCATTCTCACTGAAGATCTTGGACAACTCTGCCTCATTTCCAAACAGTCAGGAGGAGTCTGCCACAAGCCACTTCCCTCCTGTTTTCTCAAGCACTTTGCAGTAATTAAATGCAATTTGACTCCAGTTGCAGCCCAAGTGAGCCAAAATCCCATCTCATTTATCTTGAAACAAACACTGGTCAAAGAATGTAAAGAAAATAATCTAAGCTTATTCAGTATGGCTCTGCAAAGAAGGTTTGAGTATCAACGAGCATGATCAGGTAACTCAATTTTAACTCGCATTGCACCCTATAGCAACATGACCCACATTGACCGAAAATATGCAATAAAATGTCTTAAGAACCATCTTGGAGACCCTTCTTTTTAACTCCAGGTGAATTAGGACCACAAACATGCAAATCTGGGCCCCACATTCCCGTTCCAGAACCAGGTTCTTGTTAGTCAACATACCCCAGCCTTAAATTCCACAACCAGAATTTACTGAATATTCAACCAGCAGGAAGCTCAACTCTACTTGGCTGGCAAATATATCAACAGGCCCAAAGCTGAACAAGCTAAGTCTGAAAGTTTCAGTGTCTGTCAGGCAGGCAAAACATTCTCACATTGTTGCAAGACCAATTCTGCTGCCTAGGTAACCACTCACAAGGGCCTTAGTTCCTAAATGGAGGTCGGCAAGCAAGACATTGTGCCATTGAAGCTGCAGGACCAAATAAGGTTGAGAAGCCAGAAAATGTTCACTGGACAATGAGGTCTCTCTCAATAAAAGAGAAATAGTGGGCCACATTGCTTCCATTTCCTGCGCAGACTCACAAAGATATTACAGGAAAGCAAATTTGGCCAGTTTAACTCAACATCAAAATTAAATAAAGCCTGTTTTCCGCTTCCAATCTGAGGGCTTGAAAATCTATTCACCGGAACCAACAGCTTCAGCCCCGATCAAGAGAAAAATTGCCGTCTTCATTACGCGGGTCTGAGCTGAGCAACAATTCAGATTAAAAGCTTGGGCCTATTTACATTTTTTTTTTTCTGCGCTACAAAGACCCTCCGCTCTTTTGGGATCACGACTGGCTCACGCTAATCTGCATTCATTTCAAAACTTGATAGCAGAGGAGAAAATTAAACAAAAAAAATTCCAAACCCCTTCTACCTTCACAAACCGTAAACTGTGACCATTATTGACATTTCTTCACCAGGTATATTAAACTAAGATTAAAACAAGGCAAAGAGTAATGTTAAAAGTTGGCGTTTAAAAGCAACTAACATTTTCGAACATGCGTTCATCGTCTGATGATGAACACATGTTCGAAAATTTTGTTGCTTTTAAACACCAAGTTTCAACATTTTTTTTTAACCTTGTTTTAATTTTATTTCAGATTATTATACAATTACATCCAATTATCATGTGAAATGCTTCTCGTCCAATCTTTCAATTATTATTTTGCTTTTCCAATACGCATTTTGTGTCTCCTTGATTAAAAGTTTTTTTTTATTTATTTATTTTTTTTTAAGTGACCTGTTCCTTTAGATAATAACATTATTTTAAACAGTTGAAATACAGGCAATCAAAGTCATATTCCAGAATAAATCTTCACCCAGGGCATTAGTCTGCACATCCCCATCGAGAGCACCCCTAATGCACAGCAACAGAAGGACTTCAGTAATCCCTGCTAATGTAAATACTTCTCTTCAAGAGGATTACATAACTCAATCCCCAGTTAAAAGCACCCTGATCCAGGACAGTGCATTATCGACACCTTTCATTTGGCAAAAGCCCCCAGTCATCAATAAAAAAAATTGTTATAACACTTATTAAGGTGGACTCTAGACACTGGGATTATGTTCACAATTAAAACACTGCACGACAATGCTGCGAGCACTTTAGCCATTCCGGTCACTCCATACAGGACAAACTGTTGACAAGGACACTGGCCACTCTAGTTAAATACAACCTACACATTGTCTGTGAGGCTTGTGGACTGGGAAAGACCAGGCCATCATAAATTATGCAACAGCACACTAATAAATGCCAACCACAGTCACAGTGAAAGAAAAGTGAGATAGGCGTGTCAGCATTTAAAAAAATGAACAGATACGAGAGAATAGTAGCAGCTTAATTGCAAGTATATTTCTGAACTTTGAACCTGCTTCAGAAGGCGCGGTTCAGATCATCTCGTCTCTCTACTGCTCGGTTTTTCTCCCTGTAAAATCCACATAAAGCCGCCCGCACGAACAAAACCACTCTCAACTAGACAACAGTATTATGCCAGAGGAAGCAGCATTACATCAGATAAGAGAGCTAATGAGAAAAAAAGCCATTTCTCCATTAAGCAGCCGGATTCTAGAGCAGGACTGCTGTGTACCACCGCATATAAAATATATGCGTAGTGCCGTAGCTACAGCTACCGAAAAATCCCAGTAATTCGCCACTCAGCCGGAATGTCGTCCGTGAAAACCTTGTGTGCGCAGCTGCCACAGATTCCATAAGGTAGTCTTTCCAAACCTCCCTTCTCTGGTCACGGCATTAGTCTTGTGCTTCATTACAGACAATACTGGAGCAGCTAAAGGTGATTTTGGGCCAAAATCATGCATTTGATGATACAAGCATGAAATCTGATATAAATGTTCTATATGAGTCACCATCAGCTGAATTGTCACAATAACGTCAAAATACAGACTTCTTCAACCATTTATTTTCTGACTGTTTTATAAAAGCTGAACTGAATTAATTCGGCAAAAAATATAGTAATTTTCCCCAGTTTTTTTTTTTTTTTTTTTTAAAGTAACTTCTTCACCAAAGATGCGACTGCTTGCGTGTGTTAAATGACACCAGGGTCAGAATTGTAATGCACATAAGAATCTGTCAAATCATAACACGTAAATCACAGAGTCTGTCAGAAAGATAGATCAGACACCTGCTCAGGAGTTACTGCCAGGGTAGGCCATAAAATGAACAAGAGTCTGTCACTAAAGTGACTATATCCCCCGCCGTTATGTCACCAAAACCGACTGGTGTCTGCGCATTCCCAGTAGGAAGGTTGGTACCAAAAACATTTGAAATAAGTTGACTCCTTCTTGAGATATCGCGCTGACAATGTTCGGGACGGACGGACGGACGTAGCTGAATACTATATCCCCCGCTTCGTGCTGAATGCGCAGCGGGGGATAAAAAGAAAAAAAAAAAAAAAAAACTTACCTGCCACCACTAACTACCTTCTTCCACAAGAAACGATGATGCAGATAGCAAGCCATGTATGGGGAGATTTCCTGGAAATGTAGATGTCAGAGGGCCTCCTAATCGTTGTCCATAAATTATGTACGTTATTTTTTGCCGGATTGGAGTATACCTTTTTCTGGACTTCGATTCGAAAAAGCCTGACTACTGATGAGACAAGACTCACTAACTTCAGTATATTCGAATGAAAACACTACCGTGCGTACATTATGGATCAGTCACTGCTGAATGTGGGGAAAAAATCCTCGACCATCACCCTGATAAGTTTGACGGACGCACTAACACGCGCAAGGGGAAATTTATCGGAGAATTATTTTTATTATTATGAGCCACAGGTGCTGTGTTTCTGTGTGGATCAGTAGCTTTGAAACCAATTTAAAATGTAAGAAAATATGTATTTCAATTTGGACTTAATTGGTAAAAATATAAAGCCAAGTACATGGCTACATGGTTATAGTGGCAGGGCTGGATATCCCAGCAGGCACAAAGCGAGAGTCAGGAATACACTTGGACCAGGTCACCAAACCATTCATTCCCACTCTTATAGCCATGGGCAACTTCAGAGTCTCAAACTGGCATCACTTAAATTGGCTATGGACCGAGGGAGGCGATCTCCACACGGAGAGACCCCAGCTCGGATCTGATCCAGGGAACATCTTTGTTCTTTAAATAACAGGCCTAAAGATAATTGCAAGCCTTAGGGGACCGCATATTTCATTTTCTCATCCCCTGCTCTAACACTGCCAGAGAGGGGGAGCAGCACTGCTTGTGTGTGGGAAATACTGGCAACTTACCAAAAAGTACACAACAAACCCATTTCAGTCAGCCAAGTGTAAACGGCTAATTGCGGTGCTAACAAACGGACGCAATGATGGTTTGGCATCAGCGCTCTGACCAGGACACGCCCTGTGACCTTCTCATCTTGAAGAGAAGAGAGCAGACGGTGTCAGGATATCCACCTTCTGGAGGAAATTCGCGGCCAACTAGTGAATGCTGGGGTGGAGACTTGATGTTAACTCACAGCAGGCGAAAGGGATACAACAGCAGGCAGCCTTACTAGCAGCAGAGAGCGACGCAGCGCCACCCCAGGTGAAAAAGTATTACACTTAATTATATTAAAAGTATATTTGTTGCATACAAAAGTTATTACAAATATACTTTTGCAAAATAAGCACAAAAAGTAATATATTTAATATATAATTTTAGAAAGTGTACACTTTAAGTGTACTGAAGCAGTACACAAGTAGTATTCAATGACTACTTGAGCACACTTAATTGCACATAAAGGGGGCGAAAAAAACATACACCATACTTAATACAGTCTGTAAAAGTACAATTCAAGTATAGTATTTTTTTACCTGGGACAGCAGGCAGAGGCATGTTTTTTCCAGCGTGGTCAGAGCAGGAAAGCAGCTTAAACAGCCTACCTTAAACAGGGGTTGGGCAGTACCAGACGCGCACGGGTGTCTGTGTGAATGAGGGTTTGTCTCGAGTTGTCTGCCTGAACTAGCGGCACAAGCTGCATAGCATTTGCTAAATCCATAGTCTTAATAGACAGAACAGTGTTGGAGAGACACCTGAGGAAGCATTTGTGTGCTGCTTGAAGTTGAGGGCAAAATGGCCTCAGCCCAGCTAAAACCCCCAATGCCTTTTTGCTGGTTTTTAAGAGAAATAATGCATAGCAGCCACCTCCTCACAGCGCTTAACAGGGCCTTTCCACTCCGGTGATCTGAGAAGCAGCAGACCCAAATAAACCAGACATATTATTTTTCTTTCGCTCTATCATGGGGGCTCAGAAGATGCACGACAGATGCGTCAATCTCCCCGCACTCGTCAATGTCACCGCACCTCCCCAGCCCTCCGCAGTGCCAGCAGTAAGCAGTTTCCTGAATGTTCTTCCTGCTTACCACAAACACTCCTGAAATCGGATCTGAAAATCGTGGGCCAGCCTATAGCCTGGAGGTTCAAGTGTCTGACCAGGAGTCAAAAGATCGGTGGTACGAGGACCCACAGTAAGGTGAGGTCCTTATTGTGAATGGCCACCAAAGACTGTTCTTGCCTCCCCTAAATGAAATATTTTACTTTGGTCTAAACTATGCACAAATCTACGTTTGCGTGTGCGACCAATTAGCTCAATTAAGGGGTGATCTGGGGTTAAATGAAAAATGACACCAGGAAACAACTCAGAATTAATCTAAAGGGGTATATGTAATAACCGCCAAAAAAGATGCAAGTTGGCATTTTTCTATTTATGCAGTTGCCATGGTAACTGAGCAAGCTCATTAAATATGCAGAAAACTTCTGGCACCAATTCCTCTTTAACTTTATGATAGAATTCAGTTTTTCTTTCATCATTTAAAAGCCGTCGCTTATCCAAATGCAATGACATAGACATTCTTTGCCCAGTTTATCAGTTTTGTGATCTTGGGGCAATTTACTCAAATTTTGAAATTATTTTGCGCAGAATCTGACGAATCCTCAAAATATGTAACAAGTATGTAACAGATAGGCAAAATTTCCCGATTTCATTGCATTTCCACTGAAGTAAAGTACCTGCAGCCCAAATTTCGTTATGGCTGCCACAAACATGAGAAACGTGGAAAAAGTAATACCTTCGGAAATCAATGGAAAATGCATTAGACCGCATTGAAGAGTTGAGTTCAGTTTTTAATCCTTGTAGAAATGAGTTATTATAGGATATTTTTATTCAAAAAAAATTTTTGGAAAAATAATCAAATTTTGCCCATTTAACCCCAGATCACCCTTTAATCAGGGTAATTGATAATTGAAATAAAAACCTGCATACACACCAGCCCTCCAGGACTGGAATTTCCCCATCCCTAAGCTAGAATAAGGTTGGCTTAAAGGAAGGGTGCAGGATTTTTCTTTTCGCCACCACAGCGACATCTCATTCAACTGATAAATTAACTGTGGTCTTCAATCAAGACCTTGACAAGTAGAGTCTTAGTGCCAGACTAATACAAAAGCCAGCACCACCCGCTGGTGCTTTTTTCGGATAAGCTACAGTTACTGGAGTACAGATGACTGCGGAACCACAAGAGAGACAATTCCGCTCTTAATACTGTAAATCTCTCCCAAGTCCAGAGGATGTGGGGGAAGAAAGCAAAGGGCTGAGTGAGGGCAATTAATAGAGCTCAGGAAAGCTGCACAGATTAGCACCTGCCTTTTAGCCGCACTGACACTACGCTTTTTCCGGAACCATCCGTACCAGTCAAACAACTGCCGCGCCTCTACTAAAATGTGCCAGGGCTCAGAACTTTCGTCAAACCTTTTCTAAATATTTTAAACAATTGGAGGAAGATGATTGTGTCGGAAAAAAAACATTATATTTTGGTTGCCCCCCCATATCTAGCAGCGCATTAAACCATGCTCAAAACATCACAAGCCAACTCAGCAAGCTCTTTTCTGTTGAGTAATGGCCATTATGAACAAAATTCACTCATGTTGACCTCAAAGGCTGCAATTCAATCAGCGTAATGCAATGAGCTTTTAAAGCAATGTTGCCTCCCCAAACGGAGCACTTCTGACAGTCCACTTACAATACATTACAGTAAAACTAAATTTGCAACTCAAGAGAAAAATCAGCAGCCGAGCCCAGCTGCAGTCAGCAACCCTCCCTAGGCTGTTACTGCAATTTGCAGACTTTCAGAAAGGTACAACAAGCTCAGACAGCTAATTCTCCAATGGGAATCCTCTCTAAATTAGGAACTTAGATTGCCAGCCTTCAACTAAGGGACAAAAAGGCATATTAGCAACAAAACATGCAGAGAAATAAACTGCGGGCTAAGCTATGCGTAGGTTTTAACACTTCAACTAGTTTTTCATTCCAACGGTAAAGCATATCGAAGCCTTTTCCAACGGTTTTGCGACCGATTGCTGACGGCCGCAGAAGTTACAAAAGGTCAGTCTCATGTACAAGAAGTCTCACACGGGCTGATATAGTCCGACGGCGAACATCTGGTTCATACTGAAAAACGTACACCCACTGAAAAGTACAGCCAGCGGCTACACAGTGCATTCCTTTGCCACCAGTGGAATGTGAAACATACAGTTACATAACCTACCCTCGCTAACATCCTGTCCAAGAAGAATAACCCACAACCTTTTCACATTTTTCCGCTGCGCAACCACCAGACAGACAGATGCAGCAGCAGATTAATTCAGTGAGTCCATTCATGAAATCAAAAAGCAATCGATGAGAGCAGGAGACATGAGTGGCAGTTGGCGATAACAGTGAAATTCATATCCAGCGGATAGCGATGTGGGGACAGACATCTGCCCGAATCGCTTTCAGGAGGATTTGGAAAAGTGTGGAAAGGCCAGCACTGTAGGCAGCAATCGCTCCAAATGTAATGGAAAACTGTACTTTTCACTGCAGATTATTTTACCCGGAGAATCAGTATTAAGAAGGCATTAGCTGTCTCGGCTGTGGCTGGTGCGGCAACAATGGTGATTCCAGATAAGATGATATCAGAGGGTAATTTAACTGTGGGGTCTTTGGGAAATATAATCGAGGGCACAGCAGGCTAGGCAGCCCTGTGATGTGATATTTATCTGTTAAAGATCTCTGAGAGATGGGATGTTGCACAGCTGGTGCTGAATCTAAGGGAGGCACAAGAGAGAACAGCAGACTAACAGCAGAACATATGCAGTGTTCATAATGATATGATTGAAGTCCACAGAAAATGAATGTGCACAAGAGGACTGGTGGTCACTACAAGGCAGGGGGGGTGCAGCTAATTAGCATCCTACCCCCTCCAACTGGTGACTGAAGACGGACAAAGAAATGGGAGTGTATAATAATAATGCAGCAGTTTTATATAACGCTTTTCTGGACACTCAAAGACGCTTCACAAAGGATACATTAAGGATACATTATTCATTCACTCACACATTCACTCTCTGATGGTGGTAAACTACGTTTCTGTAGCCACATACTGACGGGGGCGTGGCTGCCAGTGTGCGCCTACGGCCCCTCCGACCACCACCAAACATTCACACACAGCCATACAGGAGTGTTCCTATATTGCATGTTTTGTGGGTGGGGGAAACCAGAGTACCCGCAGGAAACCCACATGAACACGGGGAGAACATGCAAACTCCACACAAAAAGGCCCCAGGCCGGATTCAAACCCACAACCTTCTTGCTGTGACGCAGTAGTGCTAACTATTGTGCCACCATGCATACATACGTATACGCACACAAACACACACACAGACACAGACACAGACACAGACACAGACACAGACACAGACACAGACACAGACTCTGTTTGGGCTTCAGAAGAAAGCATTACATCCCTATTCAGGATACAGTTCAGACCGCACCACTGAGAGGATAGTCTCCAAGTCAGAAATAGGTTCTGTTCAGGAGTGAAAAAGAACGATTTCACCTGGAAAAATCATGGCATACTTCAGCACAATGACTTTCCCACCAGCCCCACATTGCTCTCACCTTATTGGTTAGAGAGGAAAATGGCAGTCATCCACAGGTCTGATCCAACATAATGACAGGCCTGCAGTAATAATGTATAGATCTGTGCACCGCTACCTAAGCACATGAAAGAGAGGCTCTGTTCAAAGTCCCACCCAAGGGATGAAAGCTTGTAAAAACAGACCGTCTCGTCTTCAGGGAAACATGACTCCCAACACTGATTTTTGTTCATGGACAGCATTTGTGTGCCAAATATTTTTGTACTGCGTGTACAGTGCCAGTAATTATTAGGGTCACTGACCACCATCTCACAATCCTCCCCCCCCAAACTGGAAGGGGGATAAAGGAATGAGTTTCGTCCTTCCACGTGTCCGTCTGTCCGTTCGTCTGTCCACGTTCCCATCCGCCGTGCATCTTTTCTGGGCCTGAATATCTAAACCGGTCAACATTTTCCCACAAAATCTGATGCATAAATACATCTTGTAGATGATGCGCCTTTATACACTTCTGTCCGTCCTCCTGTCTGTCAGTGTCTGTCCCTCCGTCGCGTTTCATTTTCAGGCCAGAACATCAGGGGATGTGAGTATTTCATACTTGTTGTAATTTAGGTTACATCTGGATCAGCGCAGACAGAAGGCGTTTCTGCGCTGCACGCCTCAGATGCTTCTATCTGAAGACTGCGCTGACGAACACCTCCATAACGAGCAGACCAGTCGCTCACACTCATACCTCGCTCCTTAAAGAATCCTTCCTTCACTTTTCTGCTGACGGACCGTTTATTGTACACCTGCCAGCCCTCCACTGAACAAAACACCGTCTTACAGGAGACTTCAGATCTTTCCATCTCGCGCGCGGCGAACACTGACCAGACGCCATCGCAGTCTTCCTCTCCGCCTCGAGTAAACTATCCAGACAGACATGCGCGACACACAGGGGCATCGCTTCAAAGGCTCCGATGGACAGGATTAGAGGAGGAGAACGTTTCCGACACTCGCGTGGCACAAACACCACACGACGAGTCAGAGCGGCGTTTCTCCCGAGACAAAAACCAGCTGATGCGCCCTCAGCTTGATGGATTACACTGACGCCGGTGTCCAAACCAGAAGGAGAGACCTTCTGACAGAACACGGGCACAGACTTAAGCAATACACATGGCCCTGGTGCAGCTCCTGACACCAGCACCATCTCATCTTTAACCTCATAAAGCCTACGGAGCTGCATATGAGTCTCTTCAAATGCAGCTGCTGCACTCAAACCTGTGGAAGTTCAGGCCCATTTAAAATCCGAGTGAAAATCTCACGATTGAAAGTGATCCGATACACGTCCAGCTGAAATACCTGGAAATGTGTATAAAATGATGTACAAGATCCATTTTCCATTTGATGCAATGCTGTGGCCATGCTGTGGCGTCCTGGGTTTCAAAATTTCAGGGAATATAACGTGTGACATTGCTGAAGCGAAGTGCTGCAACCAGCAGATACATATTATATATGTGGCATTGTCCTACAGTGTGGAAAAATGCTTTTTCCGGCACATAACCTACTTATGGGGAAACTTAAGGGAAAGATTAGAGTTTCAGGGGTTAAGGCTCATCTCTCCCTCACTCTCTCGACGAGAAAACTCTGCTGGCGGAGGACACAGAGCAGATTTCGTTTCAGGCTGGCATCGCGGGTCGGCTGTATTTTTAAACCGCTCCGGAGAAGACACTCCTCGCCTTCAAAGCAGATTATTCTGCCCTTTAGGCGCGACTTTCGCGTGTCAAACGAAAAGAGACCGAGAATCAAAGAATCAATAAAACCAAAGCGGATTCGCGCCAGACATTTTGACATTTAAATGGGAATATTAAATCTGTGACACAGAATCTTCGGCGGGCGACAGGATTATTCCGTTTGAACAGTGAGGAACTGTTCACTGTACTGAGAAGTAGCGCGTGCACGCACTGCGAAAGATAAATGGGAATTAAATGCATTTCTAAATTGAGCATGGGAGAGGCAATGTACCGTACGCACGTAAGCTGTAAGGACGTTGCCCGGCAGATTAGCATTAGTGAATGGGGTCGAGGGAAACCGAGTGCCCTGCTCGTGAATGCAGAGACGGGACGAGCCCAGTAACCTCACCTGTCAAATGTACTGCAGCAGACTGCACATTACTCACAATCACAGTCAGGTTTGCAAAGGAGACGCATGATGTCGCCGCCACTTCACTTAATCAGCACAACTCAGTGGAAAAAAACATCAGCATACACTGTAGAGCAACTCATTAAAAACACTGCCGCAAATACCTGCCCCATAAAGCTCACGAGGTATTAATGATGTTCACACCGGTTCAGATATGGACTGACTCAATTCTTAGGAGATTTTTAGAGCTGTATATCTGTGGTACTATCCTGCCTAGCATCCTTCCGTCCCAGTCCGAGACCCGTGAGCTAAGGTACTTTTTACCATTAGTTCATGGCATATGTCGCCATCATTTTTTGACAGAGCACCCACCTGTGTCATGCACCCATAAACTATGTACCCTTTGGATCTCCTCTAGAACCTGCATTTTGTTTTGGACGCCTACCCAGCACATGCTGCTAATTAGCATTCACATTCATAAGACTGACCTGCTTAGATGCGTCATTAAACATGCCTAATAGTTGAAGCCATTTTTCAAAGGTGCCTCCAATGCCATCCAACCCCTGTATTTTCATTTTGTGCATTTCTAGGCTTGCTGCAAAGCACGCAAGTGCTTTGGAACATTTTACATTGTGATGCGCCAACAGGGCCAGTCCCGAAAGTTTGGCACCTTCCACGCATACTTGTCTGAACGTCGCCCCCAAGTTCTACTTTTGCAGTGTTTCCACAAGCACCATTGCAGAGTGCATTTCCTGTTGAGCTCAGGCACACCAAAAATGTCCAGTTAAATCAAATCCTAGAGAGTCGATGACCTCTAACAAGCATTATTATTTTGACTCTGCAAGTATCGATTTAACACTGCACATTTTACTGTGTAGCAGACAGCTCCAGGGTAAGCCCATGACTCTTGCTGTTAGTTAGGTCAAATACCCAATGCTCTCATGTAACAGCAGGTAATACAGAGAAGACACACACACACACACACACACACATCCAAGAGACACCACAGGCAAGAGTCCTCCCACACAGTGAGGGACTGGAGTCGATGGCCAAAACTGATTTGGCAGGAGAGAGGGCCTGTGTAAACCACAGAAGAAGAGCAGCTCCCAGCACTGGCTGTTCACTGACACACAGGCTAAAGGTGCAATCAGACCTTACATCTACACAGCCTGGAGAGCAGGCCATGTGTCGGCCCGCATTAGTTTAATATGAAACAGCGCTCTCTCCCTGCATTACCGAGATCACATTAATGGAAGAAGAGAGGGTGGCCACCCACTGCAGTCTTTATGAGATTTTTTTTACCCATTTTAAAGCTTCAATCTCTCTCAAAGGCACCCTAATCCTGCACTCGGCTCGCTGTAATCTCAGTAATGGTCATTACCTCGGCAGTGTGCCGCTGTCTGGGGTGAGTATCTGTGTGTTACCAGAGGAGAGCGAGCGAGGCGAGTCGGGGCAGACGCTGGGCGGGCAGGAGCCGATGGGGATGGGGGGGGTTTGGGCATAAGCGCTCCTATGCTGGGATTAGCTGGTGCAGCATGTCTATGACGAGCCCCCCCCCACACCCAACCACCACCGTTAGCCAATCATGCCTCTAATCTACAGGCCTCTCTGTTCTAATGGGAGCAGCAGCTATTAATCCTCCCAGGGAGCCTGGAACAGTGGAACAGAACAGGATGGGGTGGAGGGGAGGGGCGCCAGATAATCCGAGGAGCGCTGATCTCCACCTCTCCCCAACCTCTGCTCCTCAGCATGGCCTCCCAGGCACAGCCACTGGCAGGTATCATCTAATCACGGCCCTCGGGGGCCAAAAACTACTGAATTTCCAATCCTATTAAGACATCAGGCCCTAAAATCCTAATCAGTCTCTGTTTTTCTTTCCTCCTGGTGAATGAACTACAGTTCACACTGCTGATTGGCCACACTGGCTTCACATCTGACCCTCGGGTTCAGGGAGGGTTAAACACCAGCACTTCTCCGCCCTTTAAAAATCCCAATGCAGATGTAATGAGATAAGTGGGCCCTTGAGAAAGGCCGTTCACCCCAAATACTTGTACCTTCAGTGGGAATTAATTAAATTTCTTAAAAAAAGCTTCAGGTAAATCATGCTAACTTCATAAAACGCAAGTTGGCGTCATCACTGCAGAACCCAGCATCAAAATGTCCGAGCGCCTTTCATCGCAGCGGTCTCAGGTAAGGAGAAAAAAAAAAAAATCAATGGAAATGTTATTTGAAAGGATCTGACTGACAACAGAAGCCCAAAATCTTTACGCAGCGGTCAGTTTATCTGCAACTGCCAGCAGGGCCCCATATGCATTTCTATTTTCAATTCAAGGTATCGGATCTCCTCCAGCACAGGTGGTGATGTACATGCAGGAACGATAACGCGGCCTGTCGGCTCCCTCATTCAGGAGTCAGCGCCGTTCCCAGTCAGTCATGTGGCAGGTGAAGGTTCGAGACGTTGCCGTGAGACCCCCAGTAGGGAATAAGTTAACTAGGCTAGCAGGAGTCGGTACACTGGCATGGACTCTGGTGTGGAAAGGTTTGCTCGTAGGTCGACCCGATACGGAGCCTTTTCACAGCCGAGTAGCCAGGGCTGGGGCCTGCGTCTCAGATTACTCTCAGGCAGAGGGAATCTCCCAGCCGCAGGGCGCGAGTCTGGCTCTCCCTCACCACCAGTTCCAGCTCACTGGCTCTGTCAGCAAACAGCATGTTTAATGCATTTCAGAGGACCTTCTTGCACACACGCGCGCACACACATGCACAGGCACTCACACAGGCACGCACGCACACACGCGCACACGCGCACACACGCACACACGCACACACGCACGCAGTGTGAAATCGCTCCACTACCCAAGCTATACGTGTTCAACAGAAATCAACTCCTGCAGAATTAGGGAATGTGGATCTAATCTTGCTTCAGTAAATTCAGATAAGGGTTTTACAAGGATTTTTTTTTTTAATTTGGCATCTCCATTCCAACCCGAATCTGGAATGTCCAATTGGGGAACTATGTACAAGGTTCTGAACAGATTTCTAAAAATATCCTGCCAGACAACTAATAAGATCACACCATAATGGCAAATTCTCAGGAGATTTGAAATTTAAGGGAAAAATCATAAAATGGGCCAACCATAAGCAATGCAGGCCTTTATCTTCCAAACAGATACTTAAATCACAGTTTTGTAGCAGGCTCAAATCAATCCACATGCTGCGAAAGCCTTATTCAATCGAAAAGTGCGAACATGAAAAATAATCTTTTATGTGCGCCGTGCCTCCAAGGTCAATCAAATGCTGTAGCTTGAGGCGGTAGACCGAGACGGCGCTCAGCTATCAGCGCACACAGGAGAGCTGTAATACAAAGGGTCAGCTTCTCCCTTACACCATTCAAAAGGGTGACTAACTGTAAATCGAGCCTGAATCTTTGAAGGCATCGGCCTTTTAAATCAACCGAGGATCATTTCTTCTGGGTAGCTGTGGTTTCACACTGGGGAGATAGTGGGCAAATTTTGAACCACACCCACCAGCAAGCAAACTCATAGTTATGACCCTTGATGTGCTTGTGTGCGCATACACACACACACACACACACACACACACACACACACACACACACACACACACACACACACACACATACTTACACATAAGCCTACACACACTACTGATAGTCTGGCTAAGGATGAGGCGGCTGAGGGGGGAGCAGTTCCAACAACAGCTCAGAACCAATCACCTTGCGGTCTGCTGATGTCTCGGGGGGGGTGTTGGATCACTCCACAGAAGCACAAACAAGGAAAAGCCATTATTGAGCTCTCCAGGAAATCCATTACCACAGCAGAGAAGGCCCCACCTCGCCTCTTCTCACCAGGTCTCTGGTCAAAGCATGAGCTCCAGCGACGGCCCACATCTTCTCCTCTGCTCCGCGTCAGTCACGCCGGGATAATCAACAGCTCCTGTCCACAGGGGAATACCTCACCGCTTCTCTTCCGCCGCAGAGAATGGTCTTCATTAACACAATCCACGCCAGCCAAGATTGAAGACCACGCCGATCGACACGGTAGTGATTAGAGTGGCTCTTCTTGTGAGGGTTCTTAGATGCGATTTAAATCGACAACTTTAGAATTTAAATCAATCTTTGGCTGAAGCTGCTTGCGTGGATAGCGATCGGAGATTTAGAAGTCTGATAATAGAGATGGAGATAGAAGTTATTGTGAATATACCTATATCGCCTGGAGATAAGGGGGAAAGTCCAAAGGTCGGAAAATATAAAAAATGCGTTTCTCTGCCTGCGACCTTCTGACCAAAAAGAATTATACCAATTACTTAATCCAGAAAAAAAGAAATATTGGCGGGGGATGTGATGGCGCGTGAAGTGTGCTAGACTCGAGATGGGAATGGGAAGGCCCTGAATTCAAGTCCCCACCGCGGCTTTCTTGGGCCAAACATTTCACTTCCACAGTGCCTAACTCCACCCAGGTGTATAATTGGGAACTGGGAAATAGTTAGGGAAATCTGATTAAAAGCTGAGAGGGGTTACCTGTGATGGACTGACATCCCATCCAGGGGGAGTAGTAATACTCCTAGTCGCTTGATGCCACAGAAACCAGAGTGAAGCAGCGGCCCGATGAGCCACTTGGCTCCAGACAGACTTCTCTTTGAAATATTGGCAGGAACTTTTACAAGCAAAGAAGCAATAAACTGCACACACTGAACACACAAAACAAACTGAGGGAACACAGGCCGTGAAAAAGCATTGCAGAAAGGGGAGATCCATTTGTGGCTGATATACAGTCATAGTATGGACTGCGACAGCCTGACATAACATCAGTATTTTGCATGGATGTTGGAGAGGAGCAACCAAGCTACAAGTCACAAGACTATTAAAGAATAGCATCATTATCATCATAGACTTCTGACAGGTGATCTTTTAACTATTGTTTTTCGATACTGATCTTTTAATTATTGCTTTTAAATACTTTTAAGAAAGACCTTCAGCGCTGAGTTGCACCAAAGAGCCCAAATACCACATGCAAATGGTATAAGTCTTTCACAGCAAGACCCTCATCTATTTAGCAAAGAAGGCTTTATTCAAGAAAAGTTTTCAGACTATTTACACACGTGTGCCTGAAACTCAATGCTCTTTCAAAAACTGTCATGTAGTCTCCTGAAGCGTTTGTCCCCTTTACGCAAAATACAAATAACGCCAATTTTTCCTGTTATGCATGAGCCTATTTAGGCTTTTTGACTCAGTATCTGTGTCACAGAGACTGTGGAAAATTATTCCAATGAAGGAAGACATTTGGAAATTCAATTACAGAATTATTTAGGAATAAAACTTCGAAGCTTATGGACACTGGCATCTGTATCTGCGCAAGGGGGTAAAGCAGGATTCAATTTGCTGCAGCCACTGAGTTAGTATAAGAAATGAAAAGTAGCAATGCCTTTCAACAACTAGAAAGAGCTGCCAACTACGACCAGACAATCTTCCTCCAGCACAAAGGCCTGGTTATGGCGGCATTGCATTTGCTAGGGAGTAGGGACCGAGAATTTGTTACAAACATGGCGTTTGTTTTAGCACTCCTGTTTTCACAGCGAATGTATTCAGAGGGCAGTGCTTGTCAATTCCACTACATATCACTTACTGTGGAAAGGAAGCCACAGAACCATTAGTCATGAATGGTGATGGCTGAGAGACATACTGAATCATCCTTCCAAAACCGTGTTCACTGATAATGACGTAGAAATTTGCAATTAAAACTTACAAAAATATGATAACTCATTCAGTAGTATTTGAGCGTACACAATACTTCATATTGATATGAAGATGGTTGGAATTGTCGTGGTTTGTGTATGTGCTTTTTGCTGTCTTTGTTACTCTCGTCCCTGACGACATCATATTCTTTCCCCATAAGATTTTTTACCCAGCTGGCTGATTACTCCTGGGCGGAGCTTCCCTGGAGTCTATATAAGCCGGAGATCCACCAAGCCTCCTTTGCTGCAGTGTCTGCTTTTTAGTTATTCGCCTCAGAGGATATTTGTTGTCAGGGTTAGTTTGACTCTTATACTCTCCATTATTTCTGGGAAGCTCTGCTTCTTACGGCATCTTCACGCACTATTGTGTGGTGCCTTCTTTTCTCGTTTGTTGAGATTTATTTTAGGCTCGCATTGTTTCTAACACTCAGTCGTCTTGCGTTTTCAGAAACGCGAGCCTTGCTCCCTCTATTTCCTCCATCACTTTCTGCTGTGCAAGGCTCTGGGCTTGGTACACTTCTGCCTGCCGCCGCATCCGAATTCCACTCTACCAACCTTTACAATAACTCCAATATAGACAACAGCTGTGCCAGACATTTCATGTGCCAGTAGAAAGTACAATACAAGATGTAAATACAGTGTACAGCATAAAGGTCGTAAAATGACTACCTTGAGTGTCCATGGGCCCACACTAATTGGTACCTCGCCTGCCAAAAAGCAAGCAGTTACTCTCTGCAAATCACATTTAGGAACAGATCATGTCTGGGGAAAACAGGTCCACGCAATTAGTGAACACAGTCCCATTCATATATCTGTAATATATTTGAGGTCGATGTCTATGTGTATGAACACGTTTTCCCCCTACATTTCTCAAACGATTATCACCAAATTTGGTGTGAATATCCACTTGGACACCAGGAAGGACTTGACATTGCCCAATTATTGAAAAATGGTCATGCATGCAAAAAAAATGGCAATTTCACTCCGGGTAGTGGGTAAACTTCTATAACCTGATGCGCGTAGCAGTATCCGGTTGCACCGCTAGGAGCCGCAGTGTCCTTACGAACGTGCGTTGAGGTGACCTGCGAGCAGGCCACTGTTTGCGATGGGGCCGAGGGAGTGATAAGAGCCTGCACGAAAGCCAGGCTTTTCAGAGGGCACCGCCTTCGTCCACAAATGCAGCATTCTGATTAGTCGAACTTCACAGCTCCCAAATTCAAATTTGACAGTTCAACACTTGCAGGGCGGGCGTTAGACCTGAAAATTCGCCGGCAATTATTGACAAAAATTAGTCCTGGCTGATTCTAGATGGTTTCCCTTGATTAACACGTTTTCCTATTCAAGAATAATCAAGTGGCAATTGAAGACACAGCTTCTCTCCCTCATGCCATCTAAAAGCAACAAAATTATGGGCTACAAAGTGGGTAGCGGGTAGCAGTCATTTGATAGTCAGCCTCTTTGCTTTACAGTAGGAGCTGAGCATCTTGAGCAGTGTCAATCCTAAACTGCGAAGGCATATAGGTGGAATTAACATGGAAATACCCGTTAAAGGTCCCCTATTGCAATCTTTTTAACAACTAAATGCAATGTCCAGGCATAGCAAAAACAATATGCATTCGATTCCAGTCTCTCAGACTCCCTCTCCTCGTTAACTATGCGTTATTTTGATTGGACAGTGAGTCGATGACAATTAGGCTTTGTTCTGATTGGTTGCTTAATTGCGGCACAGTGGTAGCCCAAATTGAAAAAATGAATCCCCTTGTGACATAGTCAGGATAATTGAACAGAGTTGTTCAAGCGCGTGTATCATTTCTCTGGAAAGATGCAACAGTAACAAAGTGGAGATATTCGGATTTCACGTTTCCTCAGATGTTAGGAAATGGGAGGATGACAGCGTACGTATAAGGGCAAGGGAAGATGAGATTTTTGTGCAATGGCACTTGTAGATGAAAGAGCTGTAACACACAGAGCGATAACCTCCACCTACACTACACTAACCTCCACTTACCCACACAGGAGGTGCAAGAACTTGGAACCAGAAGCAGGACATTAGAAGCTGCTTTCACACTGGACGTGAATCGATTTTTTGCACGACAAATTACACTCAAATTCAATGCATTGACTTTGAATGTAATCTGTCGTGCGAAAAATTTGTTTTGCGTCCGGTGTGAAAGCGGCTTAACTCTTCACCCCAGTGTTAATAAATAACACTGGAACAGGTGCATCTTATAGTTACCAGCAATCAAACAGTCGATGCCTTTGTTTTACCGCTGTCAGAGGGTGTAAAACCTCCAAAGGTACAGGCTCTTATTCCTAAGACACGTCCATAAAACATGACAATATCTGCATTTTTTCCAATGGAGCCTTCCCCACCAAAAAGATGAAGAGTCTGCCTTAAGTGTTTATTCTTCCACTTGAATAAATGGCAGGCTTTAGCACCTGTCCTCAGCTCACACAAACCAGGTCTTTCAGATGCTAACCACACAGGCTCACCAATGAGATCATTCAGTTATATTTTCTGAGTATTTTTTTCCTAAATTTAAAGGACCAGTGTGCAAGATTTTGTTGGGGGGGGGGAGGATACCTCAAATGTGAAATAGAACATTCATTTGTATGCATTCTTTAGTTTGAAAGTAAAAATAGTGTTTTCAGTACCACAGATTCAATCATGTTTCTACAGTAGCCCAGAACAGACAAACCAAACGCTGGCTCAAAAGAGGGCCTTCTGCATTTTTGCTAGTTTCGCGGCCACCGTACATTCTCCCACACATTTGAAAGGAGAGGGTGAGGAGGACAGCCATCTGTGCCTAGCAATCTGCAACTGTACCACTAATGCCGCAAAATCCTCCACATTGGTCCTTTAACTAGGGAATCTCCATCAGGAAACCTCTCTTTCTCAAGAATGCCCAAAAAATGCCACACTGAGCAGACCCAAACAAGAGAGTGGAACGAGAGAATAAGCCCTTGGAGTGGTTTTGGTTTTCGGAGCTAAGCTCAACAGCCCAACAGCAGAGTCAGAATCCAAAGCCCAACCATCGCCATGGGCTTGAACCAGCAGGACACAGTAACTTCCATCAAATTCAGTGGATAAATGGATAAAACCCCCCTTTTCCCGACCACAAGCACGAGCAATATTTTCTGCAGTCCATCAAGGAGAGTAATGGCATTCTAAATCAAGTGAGCAAGACAGAAACAACAGGTACTACAGTATCATTCTGGTTTCAGGAGTATCTGCCAGTTCTCAAAGCCTCTCACAGAATCCTGTCATAGTTTCAAAGTAAGCAGTTACGGAGGAGGAATTTTAAATTTAAGACGAGGGGTACTCCATATTCTCGGCAGAGAAGAGGGAAACAGAAGTTGGCAGACATCTCTTTCTGCTCTGCCAAGGCTCATGGAGGCACCAGCTGAGGCCTGCTGTTGAAAACACAAGCAACAGAAGGCACATAAAAAAAAGACGTGTGGCTTTTCCTTTAAATAAACACGAACAATTATCGTTCTAGAAAAGTTAATGAAATGCGATTTTACTCCCAATTTACTTCCATTGATGGGAACCCACATTCACTGGTGTCTTCTCAAAACCGGAGGACTGCCACTACAAATCTGCCACCATTGCTAAGGAAATGAACCTGTCAGTTGGTTCCTAATTCAACCAGTCTCTGTATGGTGAACTTGTCCAAGCCTACACTGAAATCTAAATGTATGCTCAACCATCACTCACAATTAATGTTTACGGAAATAAATATGATCCATATTGTAACCCAACAAAAATGCTCACGCTTAGTCACTGCAGCCATTTTAAGACCTGATCGTGCAACATTCGGAGTAAAAAAGCATGAACAACACCCTCATTACTAGAGCTACTTATTTTCATAACATTGATTCATCAAGATAACAAAGTCTCATTGTGTTCCCATAGCTGACAGTGCAATTCAGACAAACCAAAATAGCAAAAATATTGAAGTATTGCTGTCGGGTTAATTTGTCTCAGTGAAGTCTCCTGCACATGCATTGACCTGGAGCCTTAAAAAGCTGGCCAGTATTCAAAGGAGGGCAATGCATAGGTCAATGGGAATAAGGGTAAGTTACATGCACTTCTAAATAATGAAAAATTTACCAAAACATACCACCATTTACACAAAGGAAAAAAGACTCGCATTCAAACAGCATATTGCCATTTGCTGTCATTCCACAGTCACAGATTAAGCGGAGCTTTGACCGCTAAAGTAACGCAACTTCAGTCTGCAGAGTACCCGAGTGAAGACCTCCTTTCAGACAGCACCGAAACAGCCATTAACAAAATTGCCCCGACTACTTCTCCCTCCTCCAGATTTAGCCAGCAGACCAGATCGCTCACCGTAAGAATTGAGACCGATTCCCACATTTCTAACCCATAGTCACAGAAATAGCCCCAGACACTGAGGCCTGAAGAGCTCATTCTAATAAATCTCTTGGGCATAATAAGATAACGGCCATTTATAAGACATAACTTGTAAAAAATTGCCTCCTGCCTCTTAAATTATTACTGAAATTCAAATAAATCTCGTTGCTCCTGACGGAAAATGTAATTGCGAGTCAATGAAATGACAGGAGAAGCTACGTCTTTTAGAGGCATGCACATCCATATAAACTGAATACACATGGAAAAGTATTTATATCCAAAGAATATGAGAAAGAATAAACAAAAATAATAACAAGACAGCATGATCAATGTCCAAGCTCATTTCAGGCGAGGCAGTATGTTCAAATGATGTGGATCAGAACACACTGCAGTGTCCTGGGATTTGGCAAAGGCACAAGAGCCAAGCAGGGTAACCATGTCCAACACAACTGCTCCCCCATCTTCCACATCCAAAGCTGACCTCTCCTGGTGCATCAAATGCAACTCCAACATCATGGCCAATAGAAATATTTCTGTTCATCTTTCTGATCAAGCAAGGGCGGATTTTTCGGAAGACCTGTTCTTAGATGGGTCACAATGCAAGCTGCCGGATAGCTCACTCGGTTAATGCATCGCATTGCGAAGCAGAAGTCACTATCACGACGCTTACCATCCGGCAACGGTCGGCAGCTTTTTCAAAAGTAGCGTGCAATTGGCAAATGCGCTACAGGGATGCAATTGGGAAGGGGCTGTCGAGAGGGGTAATATAAGTTGCTTTGTTCGTTCCTTAGACGCCTCCTGGTTGGCCAGACGGGCGCTCGTCAGGAAGATTCTAAGCCTGTTCAGGTCTGGGTTTCCTCCGCCCTTGTTCTGAACTTGCAAAGATTCAACCAATGAGTGTATAAGAAACAGTGGCTGACAGGCGCGTGCTTCTGAGGAGAGCAGCGAACTGTCAACACTCTCCTGAATTGGCAGCAAGGGGTCGCAAACAAGCAAGCCTTGTACATAGTTCATCAATTGGGCATTCCAGATTCGGATGGGATTGGAGATGCCAAATTTTTTAAAAATAAAGAAAAAAAAAAAAAAGAAGGATCACAATGCAAAACAGAATGGCAACTATTCTTGATAATCAAATTACAAGCAAGAATTCAATCCTGGACTGAGCCAGAACCGAAAGGATTCTGACAGAGTTTGAGCATACGTGCATATGCCATGTCTTGTCTATCTAAACATTTCAACACATAACAAAAGACAGGAACACTGAGCTTGCAATCAATCAGTACCAGTTGCCAAGGATGCAGGAAGACATGGTATTCAAGAACTAATCCCCCCTCTATAATGTCTCAGCTTGCAATGGGCCAATCTACAACATCATTTACCTCATAATCCAGCCAAACATGCTTCTTTGACACAAGTAAGTTCTCTTTTTGTAACACCATCCACCCCCTAACCCTGTTCAATTTATAGTTCCTCTGACCCTGTCCACACCTGAGCTATTACCACACCAGCCCTCCCCTCTTATGATGCATCCTTATTTGAGGATGTGATCATTCAGAACTTTACTTTCTTTGGAGAAAAGGGTTTAAGTGTTCATATTCTCTCTTAGTTGTTGGCTCTTGCAGATTTTTACTCGGGTAACAGAGCCCCTGGTTCCTCCACAATATCCAGACCTTGCAATGCAAACCTGCTTAAACATATTTTTCCACTACGCATTACAGCAGAATACACTGAACTCTGGGCTACAGATATCTATTCAGGTCAATATCATACCTTTGTTGAGTTGATTTATATAATAAAACTTTATTATAAGTGTTTATTACACCTTTGTTGAGTGGACCTGTATGATAAAACTTTTTTCATTACGCCGTAGGTGTTTATTTTCACTAAGACTGTCTCATCAGACCGTTTCAAGTTGATATGTAGTCATCTTGTGTTGGCCTATGAAATACGGTTTCATTCATCTCTCAGATTTTTTACATTTTCTTTTTCATATGCAGGCAATAAATGTTATTCAACAAGCACCAGGTCAAATAGATGCAAAACAACCACAAAAGCAGATCTGGAGAGACTTTGCATTACTGAACCGTATTACCACCGTTTCAAACCCGACCACATCCTCTACGGCTCAATAGACCGGCACCAACGGGCGTGTGCACATGTACAAACACACAGACACAAGTAAATACACGCGCTCACACACACACACACACTCACACACACACACACAGAGAGAGAGTTACAGACACCCACCAATGCATAGGCGGAGGGACGCATCTACCAACAAATATACGCTCAAAAAATAAAGCGAACTTAGTGAAACCCAGCAGCAATATTTTTCATGCATTTTCACACTGAAAAAAGCCCAAAAAATAAGACACTCTGCTCACATACAGCACACAACCTTGAAATGGCCCACAATGGAGGCCAATATTGTTATATTATTAAACACAGACTTGAAAAGCCATTGAAACTCAAAATATAAAATGCAAATAAGTTCTGTTTTGAGCGCTGGTCTTAAATTCATAATTGGTGCATAAAACAGACACTAGAGAAGAAGACAGATAAAATGAATTGCCAAACAAAAATGATTCATCCAAAATCCCTTGCAAGACGAGCACAGCTAAATGAGGATGTAGTGCACGCAATGTTCTAGACTGAATAAACGTGTATATAAAGACATATCAAACCTTTCCTATTGGATGCCTGAGAATACAAAACAAAATTGTACCTTCAAAACAAATGAAAATTTTTCAGCTAGTTATGTACCAAGACAATTCCCAATGAGGGGGTTGCAATATCAATCTCTTTCACTCCCCTCCTTTCAATGACATACTCTCAGGAGGCAGGACCTACATGACAGTGATCATTACAGAAGTAAAGGAAGGAAATGCTATAAAAAAGCCCTGTGCTAAAATATGAGACAAGATTCCACGTAACATTTAAAAAGGGTGGCTTTACCTTGGCACTGAAAACCTTGCTTTCCAAAGCCCCTGTGGAAACAAATGAGAAGGGAATCAGACAGAATTTTTGCATCGTCAGCACCATGGCTCCTTATTCACCTAATGCGACAGGCCATTTGTATTCTGTGGGCTGTGTACAGCATACCCATAGACCACCACGGAGTATGTATATATGCATGTTCACTGTCCGTCCTGTCAAAACAGAGGACTCCCTAAAAAGCACATCATGTGTCCGTAGAGGAGCCCTATAGCATCCAAGGGTTCTTCCCTTCGCAGTTTTAATAACATACAGCACAATCAGTGGAAACCAGCTCTGCCCCTGTAGATTTATCATCCAGTTAGTAACTGCTCCGACCCTATCAAAGCAGGCGTCATTCCGCTGCCACAGCATGAGGTCGCTTGAGCGGTTAATTAGTGAGGACTTTTCTGGGGATGGAGAGAAAACGGACAGGATCGTACGTCTCCAGGAATAGCGTTTGTTACCTCCGTCATAAGGAGTTCAATAAAAACCTTAAAAGTCCCCCTCTACAGTCAAGCCAAATAACTTCCTTTTTGGCGGAGGCATCTGATCAGTAACAGCAGCGTGGCAACGCAATAAATGATACAGTTGCAGGAGCCTATGTTGGATTCAGTTAAAGCAGGATAATGTGAGCATGGTGCGCAGGATGTATTTTTATTTGGAAAGCTTAATGCAGTCAGGATTTTTACATCCATATCTTACTGTAGTCTAAGCAGCAGAGAAACAGGGCAGTGAAAGGACATAAAGTAAGGGTATAGGTAGGGTGTGTGTATGCATTCGGGGTGGAGTGTTACGACTGGCTTCTGTACACAGTCACAGTTCAAGAGAAGACAGGACGGAAGAGAAATCGTCAGATTCCATTATACACTACTTTGGAGTTCTGTTTCATACATATGATCAAGCACGCTTCGTTCACAAATCTGAATTATACACCCGATAGAACCATCGGGGGCGCGTTTCCCAAAATCACAGATTTTAACTAACATAGTTGCACCCATTGATTGTGAATGGACGAACTGTGTAAGTTGCTAACTTAGTCAGCAACAATGCTTTTGGGAAACGCGGCCCTGATCAATATTTAATACTAGTTGAACAGTTATGTCCTGTGCATTTGATGTTCCATGGATGCTCCATCAAATGATTCGATGTGAAACTGATATTTCACGATTTCCTTGTTACCAGTTCATCGGCCCAAAGACCGTGTTAATAAGATATGATTCCGATAAGTCGTGAAAACATGTTTTTGAAAAATAATAATCCACTGAAGCAATGTCTTTAGAGGAGCAGGGTGATCAATTTTTTTTTTTTTTTTTGGAGGAGAAATAACGTCTTTCTTGAGACACCACTGTCCACAGATGTAACTAAATATTACACTAGATCTTATATATATATATATATATATATATATATATATATATATGTTTTTATAAGTTATTGACGTCTTATAAATCAAAACCTGTTCCTCACACGTGAAATACGTCGCCTCACAGCTAAATTATGTACTGAGAATATAGGGGAAGACCATGCCAACAGTCAGCCGGGCTCATGAATTGCTGTGGTGCATCTCAGGAGACAACACAACCAGTGATAAAAGCCCCGGGGCATACACTTGCTTCAAATTAAAGTCAATATGGGCGTGCCCCGTACGTGCTAGCTACTCGCGTGGCCGTATTTTCACTCAGCTGTCGACGTGAATTTTATTCGGGACGTTTTCCACATTGTATTGTCCAAAAAAAAAAAAAAATCGAGAAAATAAACGAGCACAGCCAGTGACGGTAAAAATCCCGCTGCGCGCACATACTTTTCGGCTCTCTTGTTAATGTTCTCATCAGGCATACAGCGCTAACTACAGCAGTGGTTAGACAGGAAAACATCGCCTTGCATGCAAGCACTGGATTTTAGAAAAAAAAAGTTTGCAGGACAACTTTTTATCGCTGTCCCTCAAACAGTGAATATTTCCCCGCTGAGGGCCAGTAAGAAATAACTCTGTGTGAAGTTTGAGGGTTATGCTAAATAAAAAAAGAGGCACCCTGGACGCAAGGAAGCGAAATAAAGTTGCGAGTGTTTCTGCAGAAAAGAATACCGCTAATCCACTACCGTTCGAACTGGAAACCAGGATGGAGAAATTTGCTTACCAAATGAAGTCCGTACAGTGGCTACAGAAGGTCGGCTGCTTGAAGAATCTGGCGATAAACTTGTGGTTCTTTATTTCATGGACGTTTTTCTGTCGTAGAGCGCCTTTACGAGCGAATCTGTTCGCAACGTCAGCTGAAGACGGCTCGTTCATTTGTATAACATCAGCCATGGCAGCTTTATTTCCCCGCTCTGCTTTGGGTGTGTTGTCCCAATTGATCCGTACAACTACTCTATTTGCTGCAGGCAACGGGAGCGTTGCTAGTGTGTAACCACGTACTGTCTTTGAGGCTTTCTCTCACTGTCTCCACAACTAGTTAGTGACAGCTCATACAGAGAGCTTTGCTTCCTTCTTTCACTTGTAGTGACGTCAGTGCAATTTATTCCTTCGTGGGAGGGTGACCCTCATCAGAAATGGGTAGTGAATTACGCCATCCTGTGGAAATCTGCACCAACTACAAGCTGATAATTAGTTTCATGCATCAACTTTTATACTCCTATGCTTGATATTTTTATTTGCCCGATAATGCGAATTTCAGTTGGTAAGGGTTACAACAAAAAGTTTTGGGCTTTACCGTGTGAGGTTGGTATGTTCTCTCCCAGTACGCGTGGGTGGCCTCTGGGTACTCAGGTTTCTAACACAGCCCACAGAAATGCATGTCAAACTATTTGGAACATATAAAGTGTATTAGGTGCAGTACCATCCTGATTTCTTTCTTTCTTTCTTTCTTTTTTTCTTTTTTGCATATTTGCCGCACCTGAATGTTTCAAATCATCAAATAAATTTTGATATTAGACAAAGATAACCCGAGTAAATACAAAGTGCAGTTCTCAAATGATGATTTCATTTATTAAGGGAAAATGGCTCTTCAAACCTACTTGGCCCTATGTGAAAAAAGTAATTGCCAACCTCCTTTATCAACAAATGGAGAAAACTTGGAACAGTGGTGAACCTTCCCAGGAGTGGCCAGCCTACCAAAATTACTCCAGGAATGCATCGACGACTCATCCAGGAGGTCACAATAGAACCCAGAACAACATCCAAAGAACTGCAGGCCTCGCTTGCCTCAGTAAAAGTCAGTGTTCATGTAGAACAATAAGAAAGAGACTAGGCAAAAATGGCATCCATGGGAGAGTTCCAAGGCGAAAACCAGAGCTGACCAATAAGAACGCGAAGTCTCGTCTGACATTTGCCGAAAAACATCTTGATTATCCCCAAGACTTTTGGGAAAATATTCTGTGGACTGAAGAGACAAAAAGTTGAGCTTTTTGGAAGGTATGCATCCTGGTACATCTGGCGTAAAACTAACACAGCATTTCACAAAAGAACATCATGCCAACAGTCAAACATGGTGGTGGTAGTGTGATGATCTGTTGGCTGCTTTGCTGCTTCAAGACCTGGACAACTTGTCGTAATTGATGGAAGCATGAATTCTGCTATTACATTACATTACAAGTTCTTAGCAGACGCTCTTATCCAGAGCGACATACAAAAGTGCACAAGAACAGTACAAAAGTGCAAAGCTCCTAGGAGACAAGTACAAGTGCTAACAGTCAGTGACAGAACAAGATCCATTGTTACAGTGCAACAAAGGGGCAGAGTCAAATGTAAGAAAAGGGAAATAAAATGAAATAAGTGCAATAAAAGGGCAACAGGGCAAGTGCAACAAAGGGGCAGGAAAATCAAGTCAACTGATAAATAGGGTGCAGAAAAAATGAAGGGAAACCAAATCAAGCTGTAACAATCGAGAAGTAAGGTAAACAGAATTAAGTGCAACAAATCAAGGGATGTAGGGACAGGATTCAGGGCAGTGAAGCAGGGGAAAGGTGGAGCCTGAAGAGATGGGTTTTCAGGCGGCGCTTGAAGACGCTCAAGGATTCTGCTGTTCTGACCTCGAAAGGTAGATCATTCCACCAACGAGGTACCAGGACAGACAGCGGGGAGGAGCGGAGAGGGGGAGAAGCCAGGCGACTAGAAGTAGCAGAGCGGAGTGCTCTGGCAGGAGTGTAAGGTCTGAACAGTCTCTGGATGTAGGCTGGAGCTGTTTTGTTGACTCCCTCCCTTTGTTGACTCGCTATCAACCAGAAAATCCTGAATGAGAATGTCTGACCATCAGTTTGTGACCTCAAGCTCAAGCACACCTGGGTTATGCAGCAGAACAGTGATCCGAAACACATCAGCAAGTCTACCTCTGAATTGCTTTAAAAAAACAAATTGAAGATTTTGGAGTGGCTAAGTCAAAGTCTGGACTTGAATCCAATTGAGATGCTGTGGCATCACCTTAAACAGGCTGTTCATGCTTGAAAACCCTCCAATGTGGCTGAATTAAAACAATTCTGCAAAGAAGAGTGGGCCAAAATTCCTCCACAGAGAAGTGTAAGACTCAATACCAGTTATCGCAAATGCTTGATTGCAGATTTTGTCGCTGAGGGTTTTCAGGTTTAGGGGGCAATTACTTTTTCACATAGGGCCAGGTAGGTTTGGATAGCTTTTTCCCTCAATAAATGAAATCATCATTTAAAAACTGCATTTTGTATTTACTCAGGTTATCTTTGTATAATATTAAAATTTGCTTGATGATCTGAAACATCTAAGTGTGACAAATATGCAAAAAAATACAAAATCAGGAAGGGGGCAAATACTTTTTCAAAGTACTGTATGAATGTGCGAGCAAATGGTGTATGTGCCTCCGAATGGACTATCGCCCTGTCAAAGTTGTGTGTCTGCCTTTCACCCAGGACTCCAAGACCCCCCAACACCGACCACAGAGATAAAGGACCGGTATAGTAGATTACAGAATGTGAAATTTTTTTATGTGATTATATTTTTAGTAAATAATATTTACCCAGATTTACAATCGAGGATTGAACATTTCCAAGTGTAACGAAATATTGAATATTTTTTTTGGTTGATAAAAGTATTAGGAGCGCAAAATTAATATGAATTACATACTGAATAATAATGCCATGCATACTGTTGCCCTGAAGTCCAGATCCATTTTGCAAATGTCCCATTATACGAGTGCACAATGCATAATGATGATGATAATTATTATATGTAATAGTAGTAGTAGTAGTCGCAGCAATGAAAACTCTACAACAGTGACATCAGGTGGCCAAAAGTATAACTAGTATAACCTCTACCTCAGTCATTGCATTACTTGGAGTCATTGCAAATAATTAAAGTAAGATTAATCACTGATTTGCGCATAAAATCAATGCGTTGTGAAGCTGAGGTATACCCTTAATTTCCATTTAAAATGTATGTTGAGTTACAGCAATAGTGAAAAGAAGAAAAAACAGAATCAATTCCGTATTGCTTCATATTTTATCAACAGGGGACAAGTTTTGAGCAACAGTGTGTTCAAACATTTGAAAGATTATGCTTTCACAAGCATGAGATCAATTTGAGTGATATCTCCCTCCCTCCCTCCCTCCCTCCCTCTCTCTCTCTATCTCTCACCCCTCCTCTCTCGCTTTACCTCTACCTGTACCTCTCTCTCACTCTGAGCATGTGTGTGTGTGTTTGTGTGCGTGTTTGTATGCGTTGGCTGATATACTGGAAGCTACTTTGCAACGCAGAGTAAACATGCCTTGTTTTGTGGACTTTGATCACAGTTGCAGCTGACACTGTTCAACGAATCAATAAAGAGTAAATACTTCTTTCCCACAAATTTCATTTTTGGAATCATATATACATAATTTTATTCATGTGTATGGACAAATATTATTATATGAGTGAAAGAGTAATGGAACAATGAACAGGATTGACAATAATTAGTAGCTGTAGTTAAGAGGACCCTATTTTTGTCATTATTATTATCATTATGTGTAGCATGGTGGTGCAATAGTTTGCACTGTTTCCTCACTGCAAGAGGGTTGTGAATCTGGCCTCAGGCAGTTCTGCGGGAAGTTTGCATGTTCTCCCCGTGTTTGCATACATTTCCTCCAGGCACACTCGTTTTTCCCACAGTCCAAAAACATGCATGCTGGGTTAACTGGAGACTCTAAATTGTTGATAGGTGCGAGTGAATGATGTATGAGCCCTGCAATGGAGTGGAGAGCTGCACAGGGTGTGGTTCAGCTCCCCCACAACCCTGTGAGGAAGCATTTAGAAAATGGATGTTGTAATATCAAGAATAATGATAATAATAATAATAATTATTATTATTATGTTGCTGTTGTTGCTGCTGCTGTCTTCGTAGTTGATAATGTCTGAATGTAATATTTTTAATGCACTGCGTGTAATAAAATTAGAAAATAACAAATATTACATCTGTGTGAAGGCAAACGCAGATTTTCATTTAAGAGGGGCGGGTGGATGGATTACTCAACCTGACAAAATTTGAAAATAGAAAATGGATGATCTCTTTTTTTCCCCTAATGATAAATCCGAGTTCCCGGCAATCGTGTCATTACTCTGGAATTTTATCTGTCACCAGTGTTTACACTGAGGAACTACAAACAGCCGTCCCCGACCCTGGGCTTCAGTTTTGTCTCAGGCCACCGCTGCGCAGGAGTCCTCTCCATCAATCACACAAAATGTACCGAGGCTTCGTCCTGCTACTGCTCTGTCATCTGTCCTCGCGCACTTCGGTGACAGCCGGGAAAGGTAAGCCACCGCTCAGCATCAGAAAATATTCGCTGCAGGAATGTGAGTTACCATTTCGTTCGAAGCGAGGTCTGAAAGAGTTGAAGTGGCAGGTCTTCAGTCTGTTTGTATTTGTTGACATTCAGTTGGCTTGGTAGCCTTTGCCCTGCGCTACGCAGTGATATATTTGATACCCCGCGTCAGCGTTTGTCACCAGAATCTCTGCGTGCTGCAAAAAAGATTTCAGCTACCACAATTCATGCTGCAGCTTACACAATGTGATTGAATTGTTCATTAAGGCTGTATATTGGTTAAGTATGTTTATTCATGCGTAAACGTGTATATGCAGTGTGTGTGGAGGTTATACCAAAAGCATGCACGTACACCTCTGTCTGTACCCTGAAAAAATGTGCCTGGCCTCACTGTGTCCTCCCTATTATTTTGAGAGTAAAGAGAAGAGTACCTCATCTGATGAAGATCTGATTCTGAAAGCAACGTGAATAGGGGGCCGCATATGCGCTAAGCCGTGCACATAGTTCCCCTATTGGACATTCCAGATTCGTGTGGGATTGGAGATGCCAAATTTAAAAAAAAAATTTTAAAAAGTCGCAAAATGATCTTTTCCTTTATTAACCTTGAAATCACACACATCAAGACAAATAGAAGTAATTTTGATCAAGCAATGTCATATCTAAAGGTAAAACTCACTTTCAAAACCACAATAATGTTTTTTATTATGATATTAATAAGTAAAATATTATTGACATAAATACTTTTTCCTCCTAACCCCGGCACTTGAATACACTTCACTACAGTCCCTCGCACTTGGGCACTTTTACTCCAAAGGTTGGGACTTGAGTACTTTTATAAACAGCAACAAGAAAATAAAATAAAGTTTAAAAAACATTTTAAAAATATTCAGGGCTTTTTCCTAGTCTACTAGTGTGCTCCTGCAAAATCAAAAAAAAGGTCACAAATGTGACTAATGGGATTAAACGGGTTGAAAACTTTTCCCTTTGAAGACTTATACATTCATTAAGCATGACCAGGTTATAAATGAAGTTCCTGGAGCTAACTCACTTCACGTCACTAGTAACTTAAAGCACTTTTTTTTGATAACAAATCTTCAGTTTGAAGTATAGAGCACAAGTCACTGCTCTAAGTAAGGAGGATAACCATACATTAAGTCAGTTGAAGCCAAGGAATGTGTCTTCTTATACAAAGAGAAGGCCATAATAATGCACAGTAGAAATATATTTAAATGCTGCACCGCTGATAAATATAGTAACACAAATAACAGGATCTCTATATCTTCACCATTTTGTTCAGTTGGAAGCAGCTGTAATGAGGTCCACGAACCAAGGTTGCATCTATTGTTTCTGACTTCACTACTGAGAGAAGCTGAAAATCAGCGTTAAGTCTGTTTTTTGAGCTGTTAAAATAGGCTCTGGGATCTGAGGACCCCAAACAAAAAATAATGGTTACTGTGTGTGTGTGTGTGTGTGCGCGCGCATGTGTGTGCGTGCGCGTGTGTGTGTGTGCGTGTGTGTGGGTGCGTTTGTGCGTGTTTTTAGTTTGCGGCCGTCCTCCACTGGGTCCCAACATTGAGGATGCTAACTTCCAGCGTGTATATGACCCGGGTCACGAATTGTTTCTCAACTGTGAACCTGGATACACACCGATCTCAGGGCCCCGCAAAATTGTCTGCGCTGACACTGGGACATGGAGCTCCTCCTCATTCAAGTGTGTGCGTAAGTGCCGAGGGTTTTGTTTCAATGTAAACATAGATTTTTGCAATTGCAACATTCCCATTATATACAGTATGCGTGGTGTAACATTTGGAGCCAGCGGCGACAGACTCCTTGAGACATTCCCTCATTCATATCAACACCCCCCACCGAATACATTCTCATCCCGACTCATCATACAGTGACACTACCTGATCAAGCGTTGATATACGACGCAAAAGGAAGCATTTGATGTCTTTATTTAATGCTTAGGGTTAGGGTTTGGAAGGTTGAGGGGTTAGAGGGTAGGGTCTGTTTTAAACTGGCATCAAATAAGAAAGCCAAAAGCATCCTTTGCATCATATATCTGCGCTCGGTCAGGTGGCGTCAATATATGACGTGTGAAGATGAGGCTGGGCCCCCCCATCCTGTCTGCACACCGCTTCGCCGCTCTATGCTCTCCTGCTTCGCCGCTCCTGCAAACTGCATTGCTTGCTGCTGCATGACTGGTTCATGTGGTAAACCGTTTAGAAATATCCTGCCATTTCCCGCTCTCTTCTCCTCCAGCTCAGTCCCATATAGCAATATATGGTCCACATAATGCGCTTTACATGGCCCAGTTCTGGCCCACATTCAGCAAGAACAGTGGCCCTTTAGTAGCCCAGATCTGGTTTGCTGGAGTACAGGGCCAGCAGCGGACACAATCGGCCCACATGTGGCATGCCATCACATAAACGGTGCCATCATTGCCAGACCTGGCCCACATCCAGTCAACATACCACTTGCCATGCCAGCAGTCGCCGAGCAGTGCCGGCTTTGTCATGGTTTGTTCGGTGTGCGTGTTGTTTGGACTTTTCTTTGCGGCTCTCGTCCCGGGACGATATCGAATTCCTGGGCCATCAAATTCTTTACTCAGCTGGTTGATTGAGCTGGGGCTCCGCTTTCCCAGAATCTATATCTGCAGGAAGTCCGGCATGCCTCCTGCGCTAGAGTGTCTGTTTTTAGCTTTGCACTATAGCTGAAGATATCTGTAGTCAGGTTTTGTATGACTTTCGATCTTCTGATTGTTGTGAGTTTCTTCTCCCTTCTCTATCTCACTGTGCTTCCATAGTTTGGACTATTATACGTCCTTTGGAAGCGCGAGTACTTTCATTTAGTCTATTTTATTCTCTGTGTTTGTACTGTGTCCGAGTTACTTTCTTTCTCTCTGGTTGTTGCGCTTGGCCTCCGTATACCACTGGCCATTACAGGCTTGAAGCCAGATCTGGGACAGACCCAATAGCTATTGATGGTCAGTCGCTGGGTCCATCAGGTTTATAGCCTTGACGCCAAATTATCATTGCGTCTTTTTGTGAAATGCTGAAATTCACTATTTGTGATCTCTTTAACCGAACTTACGTATGTAGCCATGATAAATCACGATAAGACGGCTTATGAAATTTCACTCTTCAAAGTGACAACAAATTCTTCTCTGCACAGTGAAAAGTTGCTCCAACCCTGGTCCTTTAATAAACGGCAAGATTCACATTGCTGACATCGTGTTCCGGAGCATCATCAACTTCACCTGCGCAGAAGGGTAAGGGGTGTACAGTCTTCAACACATGCTTTGTTAGCCCTTAGCGTGCTAAATGCAGCTATTGTTGCTCAATGAAGTAAGATATCAAAATCAAAACTGTTGAAAACTTATCATGACGGAACTTGTTTAAAAGAGTTTAAACAAGTTGCCACATGATAGGTTTTCATCAACACAACATACAATTAAATGTATTTTTTGAAAATTTATTTCAGCGCTCCACGGGTTATTGAAAAATCAATTCTACATACAGTCACTCTAAACATTTCACATTGTAACTCCCAGCGTAACATTGTCCCCCAGCGTCAGCATAGACTCAAAAAGGTCACACTGGTTGGCATTGTTATGGTGATAGTTCATGAGTCACATCATTCTCCCAACCATTTTCTCCATAAGATTTCAATGGAAATGTGCTGCTTTTGTGTTGTAGGTACATCCTCCGTGGAGCCAATACCAGCAAATGCATGCATGATGGGAGCTGGAGCCATCCTGTGCCACAGTGCGATCGTATGTCCTTCCCATTAAAAAGAATATGGAAATACTGTATGTAAGGCTAGAATGTAGCATGAATGATCCCAGATAAATGTCTATGGGATACAGACAGAACCACGCACGGACAAAAGGGACAAGAGTCAATTGGAAGGACATTAAAGTCATGTGAAAAGAAAGTGTATGGAATAAGGAAGGCAATATTGCCCCTGCCAATCATCGACCGAGTACGTTTTCTTTTTAACAAGCAAATCATTTCATAAGTACACACCTAGCCAAATTTAAAACAGAAATTTAGAGGACCAGCATAAATTTCTTGGTCAAGTTGGCTCATGTTGTAAGATTCATGAAGTTATTTTTGTAAAGGGTGTAAATATCTTGGTACCCAGGGATGTCATACAGGCACCAGGAGAGTGAAGAAGAGTGGAGGATCCAGGTGCAAGGACGATATGTTATGTATTAAATAAACAAAGTGCTTAAGAAACAAAACTTCTCAGGGATAAAACTAAGGAACCAACTTAAGAGTGCTATAAACAAAAAGGTGGTACAATGCATGGCTACCTGCCTGTGTGGGAGAGAGCTGAGGTATAAATAGAAAAGGGAATGATGATAACTAATGAGAAATAGGTGTAACCATTAAGCAGAGAGCAGAGGGATAATCTGTTAAGTACACTGTAAAAAGTGATAAGCTCAATAAGTCATCATAACTTTTTTCTATCATTTACTTCCACTTAACATAATGAGTTATGAAATTTCAGCTTAAATTCATGAGTTCCTGGTACTCCAACTCAAGGTCGTAAGCCACTTCAGTGAAATGAAAAGTTGAAAAAAAAGCTTTTCTTGAAGTTGATTTTACTTACCTTTTTAAGGCAGCAATTGAACTTAAGTTTTCAAGTAGAACCACGCTAATATTTTTTGACAGTGTAGGATTAGGCATGTAGCCAGGTAAAATAGGAATGCACTGGAGGAGGGGCATTACATGAGTCCTTACAATCCCAAGGCAGTTTCATTAATACAGGCTGACTTGGCATGTAGAGACCACCATCCTCTGATGTTTATGATTATGAATTAACTAATAATTTATAGGTTAGCTTTATCAAGATCTTTTGCACTTGGAAAAACCCTTTTAAGACATGCAAAACGAGTAACATGGCCAGGGATTGGTGAAAAACAAATACCATAGCCAATCACTGGCCATGTAATTGGTTTAGCACACACTGAATGATTGTGCGGGCAGGAAAAAGGATGCACATATGCAAAAATGCTCAAAAAATCAAGCTCTGCATGGATGTTCCAGTTACCCATCACATGGACTTAATATGTGTTTTATTGTATAAAAGTGGCTGCCATATACCGTAAATGTACTACAATGATTACAATGGAAATAAGAAAAGCGTGACATGAGAATGCAGGTTATGGATTATGTATTAATTGTGTTTGCTCTCCCATTTTTAGCGGTTACCTGTGGCCTTCCTGAAATTCCAAAATATGCCTCAATCAGCTATTCCAGAAGGTTCAAGGGCAACACCACTTTTTTCGGAGACAGCGTAACGTATGGATGTTCACCACCTCTCGTTCTTTTCGGGAACGAAGTCGGCTTTTGCCTGCCCAACGGGACCTGGTCCGAGCCTCCCGAATGTCGGGGTGAGCGGGACAGGCTGGGGCTGATCGCGACAGGAGGGCATGTCAGATTATTTGTAGCGTGAATTAATTTTCTAACTGTTATACATTCACTGTTCTAAACTTAGTGATCCATATTCTGCAACTGAAGGAACTAACAGCTTTCACAAAGGCACATTGATGCAAGTATTTTACAGACTCTCTCGACGATATTTTGTAATCACAAAATTTCATTTCGCTTTTGGGTGGAAGGAGTGTTGCGCTGACATTCAGAGCCTTGAGAGTATTTAAGAAAAGAGGCAACAAAACGTTAGTGTAACGTATTTTACTGAACTCACTCCGCATGTGATTGCAATGCAATCGACTCCAATATTCTTGAGTGCATTTCCCAAAGCATTTGACCACCCTACATTAGTCAGTATCTGCTGTTGGTATGAATTACTATCAACAATAATCACCACTTCTTTTCTTCTTTACAGTCATGACGTGTCCACCCCCATCTGCAATACCCAATGGGTTCATTTCATTTTCTGTAATTAGGCAACATGGCTACAAAGAGAAAATCAAATATGGGTGCAATGCAAACTATGTTCTGGAGGGTTCCATGGAAATTGAATGTGAGAAAACAGGAAAATGGTCAAAAAAGCCTGTTTGCAGAGGTGGGTGCTGTGCGTGGATTGTAAGAGAATGTGAAAGTAATACTTGGCCAGTGCTGTAGCTGGGTACCACATTTCCGCACTCTTCTGGAGTCATGTCATGTGCTGCTTACAAATCTTCTAAACCGCACTTGGACCACAGTATCTTTCCCTCGTTTTCAATCCAACTTGTGGCCTTTAACAGGTGTCAAATTCTTTAGTCTTACTGGCATCTAAACTCGTAATGATAGAATAATGGCTGAAATATTATTATTCTAAATAGTAAATCATTTGGGGGTGGGGCAAGTACTATAATCCTTCAGCTACTTTGGTCTCGATCCTTTTCCCTTCCAGCTCCATGTACTGTCAACATTGAAAGGGGGCGGATCTTCTACAACCAACAAAAAATATGGATCGAAGACCTGAAACCCAATCGAGTCCTGCATGGCGATCTGCTGGCAGTTTACTGCAAAGATAAAGTTAAGGACTGTGGGTATCCAGTTGTCACCCAGTGCATTGATGGAACACTGAAGATTCCCGCCTGCTTTGAAGGTCAGATTAACCCCATAAAAACTGCAGTATGCAAACCTGTGGAACTTCAGGCCTATTTAGAATTCGAGTAGGGATCCCAAAGTTTCCAATGATCCTAAATATGTCCTGCTCATTTACAGGAAAATTAGTATAAAATTCTGTTACTTATTAGGTATTTTCTATTTGATGCTATGGCTTTACAAACATGGTGTCTTGGGTTTGAATATTTCTCTCAGTGTAAGTGTGATGTAGCACGAGTGAAGTGCTGCAAATAGCAAATACAGAATATTTATGTGACGCTGTCCTCCAATATGAAAAAATCCTTTTTTGACATTAAATCTACTTAAGGGAAAACTTAAGTGAAAATCTGGAGCTTACGGGGTCTATTGATTCAGACTGAGGCTGTTTATTCAAACTCACTCAGACTGCTCCCTAGATCCTCACTAATTAACTTTATTTATTTATTTTATTGTTTGAACGCAAAACTATTTCCTTTTGAATAATAGTTTAATCTTTGGCTTTGACATTTCAGTGTAATTATTGAACTTCTTTCTTTTTTTTTCAGAACCAGGAACCTTCCAGTATAATCTGAGGTCCAAGTCACTTCCTTCAGAAAAACTATGCAAATAGACCATAGCTAATGGTGCTGGTGGACATTGATGGAGCTGTAACATCCGTTTGAATGACTTCTCAAAGGGCTCAAACTAAGACCTGTCATAGACACTAAAGATTGAAACAGGATAACTATAAATGTAACGCATATGACCACAGGTGGAATTTCAGTTTCAAATGTAGAGAGGTTCTGAAGGGTGCCATGACATACCTTACATCGTGCCCACTATATGTAAAATAAGGTTTCATTAGTATTTCAGAACTTTGCTGCATTTTAAAAATGTATTGATATAACAACCTTACTGCAATTTGTTGACCAATAAAATGTGTTCCTTGTTTTGACTGTCACAGGTTTTATTGTGGTCTTTCATACTTTTTCTGCATAATGAATAATTCCGTAAAATATCGCAATGCTAGAGGAGGTCTTTATTGTCGCCCCTGTTATGGCCCCAATTTGTTATTACATTTACAACATAACAGCAACAGCAACAGCAAGGGATGACAGACACAGATTTAAAAACTTAAACACATTTAATGAACAAACAAAGACTAAACTACTATCTACAACTAAGACCAAGATTGAATTTATAAAAAAAAAAACAGACATATTTACAGTCCCTTGTTTTGGTGGGGTGGCTTGGTGATGTCCTGGGTGAGGAAAATGCTCAAACGCAGGCAAAAATCCACAAAAGAAACTTCACAGGTTTTGAACAGAAATGACAGGTCTGTCACATGTATCCGTCTCCTTGCAATTTCTCCTTCAACTTTACTGTCTCAATTCTACTCTTTATATACTCTTTTGCAGACCCCACCCACATTTAGACCTCTTTTTTTTATTTTCTGGGACTTTCCCCAGACATGTCCAGGACATGTCTAAACCTAGCTCCAGTCTGGGCTGAATAAAAAAAAGGTAAATACTGCCATCTAGTGGCCTATATTCACATTACACCTCCATTCCAAAAGGGAAAAATTTTGACTCATAAAGGCAAAATTTTTCTTTTCAATACAAAATGGTTAAGTGGACACTTGTCTATATATACATATCATACAATATTCAAATAAACACGTGATATATATACATATTCAAACACGGGATAAGCAATCAGCAATTACATTGTCTGTACCCTTCACATGCTTAATTTCCAAGTCAAACTCCTGTAAAATCAAACTCCAATTCAACAATCTCCGATTCTTGTTTTTCATCTTACTCTAAAACATTAACGGATTGTGGTCAGTGTACACAATCATTGGCTTTTGTCCTGTACAAACATAAACCTCAAAGTGTTGTAAAGAAAGGACCAGAGCCAACAGCTCCTTCTCTATTGTGGAATAGTTCCTTTGGTGGCGATTGAACTTCCTGGAGAAGTATGCCACGGGATGCTCAATGTCATCAGAGTCACTTCTCTGTAGGAGCACAGATCCACAAGCTTTGTCGCTAGCGTCGACCGCGATGGAGAACGGTTTGTTGAAGTCAGGAGATTTGAGCACGGGGAAGTGACACAGCAGAGACTTCTGACGATCGAAGGCTTTCTGGCATGCATCATCCTAGGTGAACTTTACGCCTTTCTTCAGTTGGTTAGTTAGACTGAGAGCAATCTCAGCAAAGTTCTTGCAGAACTTGCGGTAGTACCCGATCATTCCAAGGAAGCGGCGCAAAGCTTTTTTGTTGTCAGGAACTGGAAAGTCCATGATGGCTTGGACTTTAGCATTTATGGGTGCCACCTTACCCTGGCCTATGACGTAGCCAAGATAGGTGACAGTAGCACAACCAAAGTCACTCTTGCTCAGGTTAACAGTCAGGTTAGCCTGGGTCAGGCGCTGGAACAACGTCTCTACATCTTTTAGATGTTTTTCCTAAGAGTCACTCCATGTGATCAGGTCATCGATGTACGCACCCGTGTGTGGCAATCCGGTGATTGTAGACTTTATCATCCTTTGGAACGTGGCTGGGGCATTTTTCATGCCAAAGGGTAGGACTTCATACTGGTACAACCCAGATGGTGTGGCAAAAGCAGAGATGCTCTTGGCCCTCTCAGTTAAAGGCACACACCAATAACCCTTCATTAAATCAATCTTAGTCAGAAACTTTGCTTGCCCTACTCTATCAATACAATCATCAATCCTAGGTATTGGAAACACATCAGTTCTAGATACAGCATTGACTTTGCGATAATCTGTACAGAATCTAGTACTTCCATCAGGTTTTGGAACTAGCACACAGGGTGAACTCCAATCTAAGTTGGAGGGTCTGATAATATCATGTTCAAACATGTACTCAACCTCTTTCTCAGCAATCTTTCTCTTTTCAGGATTCATCCGGTACGGATGCTGTTTTATTGGTTTGGCATCACCAACATCTGCATCATGAGAGGCTATAGAAACTCTTTTTGGAACATCAGGAAACAGATTCTCATATTTCTTGGATCAACCTCTCAAACTGATCTCTCTGTGAGGGTTCTAAGTGCTGGAGTTTTACATCAAGATTTTGCAACACTTCAGAATTTGACAATTTACATGAAAGAACTTCAGCCTTAATTCTAGGTTCATCATCTTGAAACTCCCCCTCATCTTCACACGTTTCGGCCATAGGAGAATCTGAAGTGACAGCTGCAACCCTAGCATTTCTGTCATGATAAGGCTTCAGCATGTTAATGTGACACAATTGTTTTGGTTTTCTCCTATCTGGAGTCTTCACAATGTAATTGAGATCATTGAGTTTTGTCAGAATTTCATAAGGACCATGAAATCTAGCCTGCAATGGATTGGACTGCAAGGGAAACAACACAAGGACCTTGTGTCCTGGTTTAAACTCACGGCTTCTAGCCTTATGATCATACCAAGTTTTCATTTTTCCCTGACTTGATTTCAAGTTCTCTTTGGCTAGGTCACAAGCTGCATGCAATCTTTCCTTGAACTTGCTAACATAGTCTAACAGACTGATGTGCGGCTCTTCCTCTTGCCATTGTTCACTCAATAATAGCAAAGGTCCTCTCACTTCATGACCAAACACTAGCTCAAATGGACTGAATCCAGTAGACTCCTGCACTGCTTCTCTAGCTGCAAACAACAGCAAATGAACACCTTCATCCCAGTCTTTCTCATGGTCATAACAATAAGTCCTCATCATTGTCTTGAGAGTGGAATGAAACCGCTCTAAGGCACCCTGACTTTCTGGATGATAGGCACTAGAAAGAATCTGCTTTGCACCTAGTTCATACACAACCTGCTGAAACAAACCAGAAGTGAAATTGCTACCTTGGTCTGACTGAATTTCCCTGGGAAGGCCAAACAACGTGAAGAACTTTATCAAAGCCTTTGAGATTGCAGTTGCTTTGATGTTACGTAGAGGTATGGCTTCAGGGAATCTGGTAGATGCACACATGATTGTCAACAAGTACAGATTTCCAGATCTAGTCTTGGGTAATGGACCAACACAATCAACAATGACCTTGGAGAACGGCTCCCCAAATGCTGGGATGGGCTGCAATGGAGCTACAGGTGGGTCTAACTGGTGTTTTCCAACTACTTGACAAGTGTGACAGGTTTTGCAAAAGTTGGAAACGTCTTTCCGAAGCCAAAAGAAGTGTTTCATAATCTTATCAACAGTCTTGTTAACACCAAGATGACCTCCTAAAGGTAAACTATGAGCCATTGTTAAGATCTTATTCCTGTCGACCTTCGGAACAACAATTTGCCTGACCACTGCCCAATCTGCATTGGCAGGGATATCAGGAGGGCGCCACTTCCGCATCAACACACCATCCTTGAGATAATACCCAACTGGAACTGCGTCTATTTCTTTATCAGGAAGGGCTCCCCTCCTTAGAGCACAAATTTCAGGATCATTAGTTTGCTCCTCAATCAACCGCCTTCTGGACAGAGACAAGTCTCCAGACACATCAGAATCACCAGACCCATCCGGCTGGCAGAATAGAGAACTGATAAAAGTATCTGATAAGTCCTCAAACGGAGAAACCATAGTAGGCTAATCAGAGTCATGAGGCGAACCACCTGAGTCCTGACTATTCAATGCGCTGGACGGCACCACAACATCTTCTTTAGCCTTCTTGGCCATAGCACGAGTCACTGCGCAAGAAGGATACAGAGATGGGTCCTCATCCCCATATTCAGCGCTCGGCTGTAAAGTAAGATGTACAGGGGGAACTACTTTGCCCCCAACCAGGTCATTGCCTAGCAACAGAGAAACACCCTTTATAGGTAGACTTGACATAAGTCCCACCTTTACCTGTCCTGTAACTAAATCTGACTTCAAGAATATAGAGCGCAGGGGTACAGATACAGTCCTCCCTTCAATACCTTGCACAAGTATGAAATCCCCTGAAGCGGTCTCATCACGTAACTCCAAGGAGTCCATCAACAAAAGTGACTGAGAAGCTCCGGTATCCCTTAGGATATATATGGGGACAGGAGTAGTATGCTCATTCAGAGCCACAAATCCCTCTGACACAAATGGAAGAAATTCCTCCCTAACAAAGTCAGCAGTATCAGACTTTTTAGCCCCACAAGAAGCAGGTAATTTAGCAGATCAGTTATCTACTACAGGGGTTTCTAACCTTGTTTTCACAAAGGCATTTGGTTTGGTATCCTTTTCTTTTTCTTTCTTAGCTTTTAGGAACCAACAGTTAGTTGTAACATGACCAGATTTCTTGCAATAACTGCAAACTAGACCACTTTTGTCACTGTCAGCTTTCACACTTTGATCAGACCTGTTACTGGATTTCTGAGCACCATCACCAGATTTGTCTTTGTCTTTGGGTGATGAATCGTGGGTATCACCATAACCCTTTTTCTGAAATTGGGACCATCTATTATTACTGCTAGACTGAAATTTGGACTTATGTGTGAGAACATATTCATCTGCAAATTTGGCAGCTGATTGCAAATTCAGTGCTTGCTTCTCATTAAGGTAGGTCTTATTATCGTCTTTAACACAGTTCTTGAATTCTTCAACTAACACCATCTCTTTTAGTGAGTTGAAATCATCCTTGACCTCCATAGAAGTACACCAGCGCTCAAAGCAAACCTGCTTCTCATCAGCAAATTCCACATAAGTCTGATTTTCAGATTTTTTCAGACCTCTGAATTTCTGTCGGTAAGCCTCTGGAACCAACTCATAAGCTCTCAAAATAACCTTTTGGACAACCTCATAATCAGAGGAATCATCTGCAGACAAAGCCGAATAGGCTTGTTGAGCTTTACCCTTGAGGACAGTTTGCATCAGAGGCCAATGTTCCTTTGGCCACTGGCAACTCTTTGCTACCTTTTCAAAACACTGGAATTAGTTGTCAACATCCTTTTCCGAAAATGGAGGCACCAATTTTACCTCCTGGCTAGCCCGAAATTTATTTTCAGTTTGAATTTTAATTTTTAGTTGCTCCATTTTGAGTCTTTCTTCTCTATCGAATTTCTCTAATTCAAAATCTCTCTGTCTTGCAAATTTTTCTCACTCAATTTCTCTTTGTCTTTCGTTTTCTTCCCTCTCAAATTCTCTTTGTTTTTCTTCTCTTGCAAATTTTTCTAACTCAAATTCTCTTTGTTTTTCTTCTCTGGCTAATTTTTCTAACTCAAATTCTCTTTGTTTTTCTTCTCTGGCTAATTTTTCTAACTCAAATTCTCTTTGTTTTCCTTTTTCCTCCCTTTCAATCTCTAGCATTTTTAATTTAAGTTCCATTTCTATATTTGGATTTGCCACTGGAAACTGCTCCAGATCTCCGGGTGCAAACACATTTTCATCAATGTAATATTCAACTATCTCTCTAGCCAGTCTTGCTTTTCGCATGGCTGGTTTTACCTCTGTCAGCTCTAAATGTCTGCAAATTTCTAGCAGTTCTGTCTTTTTAAAAGACTTCAAAACCTCAACGGTTGGTGATGCCAAGAAATCATCCATTGCTGTTGATCTGTCAATATATTTATATAAGAAAATTCAAAAAACAATTTTACAGTTTGAAATGTTAGATTTTCAATAAATTACTCACACAATGGTCTGTCCCGGACTTGAGCCCCCAATTTGTTATGGCCCCAATTTGTTATTACATTTACAACATAACAGCAACAACAGCAGCAAGGGATGACAGACACAGATTCAAAAACTTAAACCCATTTAATGAACAAACAAAGACTAAACTACTATCTACAACTAAGACCAAGATTGAATATATAAAAATAAACAGAAATATTTACAGTCCCTTGTTTTGGTGGGGTGACTTGGTGATGTCCTGGGTGAGGAAAATGCTCAAACGCAGGCAAAAATCCACAAAAGAAACTTCACAGGTCTCGAACAGAAATGACAGGTCTGATTACATGTATCCTTCTCCTTGCAATTTCTCCTACAACTTTACTGTCTCAATTCTACTCTTTATATACTCTTTTGCAGACCCCACCCACATTTAGACCTCTTTTTTTTATTTTCTGGGACTTTCCCTAGACATGTCCAGGACATGTCTAAACCTAGCTCCAGTCTGGGCTGAATAAAAAAAGGTAAATACTGCCATCTAGTGGCCTCTATTCATATTACATTCTGAAAGAAAGAGTTTAAAGGATGTTTAATGATTCAAATGCAAATTAATTTTAGCTTTTTTTCCTTTGTTTAAGGACTTGCTAAGGAACAGTTGGTACTAAATCAAGGCAACGTTGTAATTTCAAATTTGATGTAGTCTCTTATGTTTGCGTCTCTTCAGTGGTTTGTCATGTTAAATAAACCTTAATTTTTATTCATCCCTAATTTGAGTATGTGTGCAGTTTATCTTGGCAACACAGTTTCAGCAAATGAACAGCTTCTCTGTAGCACAAAATCATTCATTGTGAAGTGCATTAATATAAAAAATATGCTACATCATGAAATTTGCTATCCCAGTGGTTCTTGAACCGAGTCTACAAAATGTTCAGTTTTAATGATCATGTCTCTGTAGTTTCCCAAATTAGGAGACAACTGATAAACTTCAGACTTTTATGTGGTGACTTAATAAAAAATTTATTCTTTATTTAATCACTTGAGAAATGGCGCAGCATAAAGATTGAACTTCATGGCATCCATGGCCATTTCTAATTACATAGTAAAATGAGAGGGTGTGTCCGGAAGGCCACACCTCCCCCCCTAATCTTCACCAAAAACTAATCATTTCTTCCCTTTCGCCAAAGGATTCTTCCAAACAAATTTGAAGACAATCTGTCCAGAATTGTAGCCTGTAGAGTGCAAACAGACACACAGATAAATAAATAAATAAATAAATACACTAGAGGGCGTGTCCAGAAGGCCGCATCACCCCACCCGCACTCTGAACGCCACGTGAGGGTCAATGTCATGGTGCAACTGGTGTCCTCACATATGGTTTCCCATTTGTGATTGAGCATAACACAGGGCCTATCTCTGCCGATTTCCCAGTTATAAAGTCCCAAAATATGAAGGTCAGCCATTTTGATCTTTCAAGGTCACAGTGCCATTAGATTTCCCATATATGACTTCCTATTGGTCTTCAATAGTAACTAATATACTCAGCCAAAATAAAAACTTCACACTCGTTTGGAGGTCGATAAGTTGAACATACAAGAAATTAGGTTTTTAATAATGATATAATGATTTTATTTAATTCTGTACTCATTAAAGATGGTGTATCATAAAAATAATGTCCATATGTAACCAGTTCCACCGGAAATGCTACAGAAATGTCCAAGAGTAAAAATGGTAAGTTACAACTTGAATAAGAGCAGTGCGCGGGCGATTACGTATGGTTTGGGCAGTCACACGACCACTAAACAATTCATTCCTAGTGGACGTTGCAGTGACAAATCGATTATGCAAATGACGTAAGATAAATAGTTGGTCTTCTGCTTTTGATGTCACACGTGGGCTACCAGAACGATGTCGGTCAGCTGTGGTGCCAGTTTGTTGGAGACGTGTCCGAAGATCATGGATAGTCCGTGGACTCCATCCCATAACCCTTGCAAAGTCAGTGACGGATGTTTCCGTAAATAGCATGCCAATGGCACGTTCACGCTGAATGTTTGACAGCCATGGCATTGAAAATCAACGAATAATTAACTGTAAAAACTTTTTTTCTCAAGATGTCACTCTAACGTGCTAACATGAGCTCAGTTGCACATCTTTCATATGGTCACGTGACTAAGGACACGAGAAAACATGGTTTTAGCTTAAAGTGCGCTTGCACGTGCTACGTACCTGTGCACGTCGGAGTTGATGTGTGTCATGATGTCTTTGACAACGCATTTACCCTTAGTGATAGTAAAAACTCTTTTATTAAAAGTTTCAAGAAAATATTGACACATTTATGAGATTGAAGTTTCTTTTTTGACTCAGTATAGTAACTATGGGTCTATCTTGCATCATTTGGCTGGTTGAGCACTCAGAAAAGTGGTGATGCTGAGTTTGACCTTTCAAGATCACTTGAAGGTGAAGGTGATGATGCCATAACATTTCCTATATGACTTCCTACTAGTCTTCAATCGTAACTATGGGTCTATCTTGCACCGTTTGGCTGCTAGAGCACTCAGAATAGTGGTGATGAAGAGTTTGACCTTTCAAAGTCACTTGAAGGTGAAGGTCATGGTGCCATTAGACTCCCATATATGACTTACTATGACTAGTTAATAGTAACCATGTGTCTATCTCCCACCGTTTGGCCCCTAGAACAACCTGAAAAATGGGTGACCTTGAGTTTCACCTTTCAAGGTTGCTGAAGGTCATAACATTTGGTGGTAAAAGAATCTCCATACGCAACTTCCTATTAGTGATTAATAGTAACTACATGCCTATCGCCAACAAATTTCAAGTTATAAGCAGTGGGAAATCTGCCCTTAACATCTCCCAGTGTTAACGAAATCTTCAAACTGGATTTGATCTGGATCTTCACCAAAGACTAATCATTTCTTCCCTTCCACCAAAGGATAGTCCCTACCAAATCTGAAGACAATCCATCCAGAATTGTGGCCTGTGGAGTGCAAACAGACACACGCTGATTAATAAACGTGACGACTACATTCACACCTTCCGCAACATTCGTTCAGGCAGGATAAATAAATAAATAAACGAGACAACCACATATGCCCCTTCCACAACATTCGTTGCGAGCGGGGTGAATAATATGAATGGAGCGCTGACCTCTCGCTATATGTGAGCATTGATGATGGTGATTCAAACCTGGTCACTGACCATTGCTTCTACTCTTTCTCACTCTCTGTCCCTGTTCTGCCTGTCTTTCTATACAATCTCAGAATGTAAAACTGAGAATAGCCCTTTGTCATACATGAAGATACATACATACATGGCTATACTACATGCTGAGCCATTGGCTGTCAATTTTACTCATTGTTTTATTGCATTATTACTTATGTTTCACACAGATTCAATGATGTACATTACTCTGAAAGCAAGGAGTCCAGCCACCAATGATCTGTGCTTCTCAGTGCTGTTGCTCCTGCTACATATATCAGATGGGTGCCATTATGAAAGTGCTTCAGTAAATTATACAGGAAATCCATGCGCATGTTTCCAGTGCTTTTTCACAACGCCTGAGTAAATCATTTGATGTACATTGAGAAGAAAAGTTTCCTGCTCGATTTACCTCTTTCCCCAAGGACTCACAAGGCGTCAGTGTTGTCCAAGGAAATGGGTATCAGGTGTGCTCATTTCACAAATACAGCAACTGAGAGTATAAACTGTCACAATAAATCAGGCGCAGCCCATGCTAATGAAACTGTATGTTATGACGATATGAAAATAATGCTTAATTCTACATTTTTTTAAGATAATTCATTGATGCCTCTAACCAATCTCTAAGTGTTTTTATCTCCAGATCCAGAATGCAAAAGGCTTCACATATCTCCTGATTGTATTTTAGAAGGTGTTGAAGCTTAAAGGAGAATTCCGGTGTGAAATTGATTTGGGGTGTATTGAAGCATGATAATGAGTACTAACTTTTGTCGAATACCCCACTGAGAACTCAAAATTTACCCGAAAACTTATCTGAACGGGATTTAGAAGATTTAATTTTACTGCAAAATAAATTAGATGACATATACAGATTCAAAGTGGAAGGAGTGCTTGTGAGGTCAAGAAAAAATGGCTGGAGGAAGAACAAAACTCTGCATACTTTTTTCAACTAGAAAAGGCTCATGGTAAAACAAACTCTTTTCAAAAACTTTATATTAACAACAATATTAGTGATGGGCCCCAAATAATAGCTAATATTGTTCTTCTTATTACAGAAATTTATACGAATCAGAATATAATGAAACAGAAATTGGCAACTTTTTTCATATCTTACTGAAACAAATGTCATCAATAATGATCAAAAGATTATTTATGACAGCCCTTTAACCCTTAATGAAATTCAGTTTCCCATCAATCAGCTAAAACTCAATAAATCTCCTGGAGCTGATGGCCTAACATCAGAATTCTACATTGCTTTCACAGAACAGTTTCTCCATAAATTGTTTGTAGGAAGTATTGAGAGACAAACTCTTCCTCCCACCTTATGTCAAGGACTTCTGACTTTAATACCAAAACCTAAAAACGACCCACTCCTGATTGATAATTTGCGACCAATTACTCTTTCTGAACAATGATTATAAAATTTTAGCTAGAATTTTTGCCCTTAGAATGAAATCTGTTTTAGAACACATCATTGATGAAACCCACAATGGTTTTATAAAACACAGACATATAGCGAATAATATCAGGCTGGTGCTAGACCTTATTGATTATTCTGATCTTTGTGATAACAACAGCCTTTTTTTTTTTTTGATTTCAGGAAAGCCTTTGACGCATTGGAACACAACTTTATGTTTGAAGTCTTGGGTAGATTCGGTTTTGGCTCTTACTTTTGTGCAGCAACAAAAACCATGTATAAAAATTCAAACTGTTGTGTAATACTATGTGCAGGCACCTCACCCAGATTTAACACAAAGTGTGGTGTCAGACAGGGCTGCCCCATCTCTCCATACCTCTTCCTGATCTGCATGCAATTGCTTTCTGATTTTATTAACTTTAACCCCCTGAAAGGTATCATTATAGCTGAAAAGGAAATAATCATTAGTCAATTAGCCGTGGCCGCAACTCTTTTCTTGAGTCATCTGGGCTCTCTGAAGGCAGTGCCTCTTAATTTATTATAAGAATTAAATAATTCTCTGAAAATTCATGGTATTGAACGTGCCTTTGAAGTTTAAAAGGCTTTACAATGGCGTTAGTCTCCTTCCCTCATGATTAATGGCAGAGAGATAAGCAATCTGACAGGACGTGGAAAACCCTGCCTAATTGCTGCATTGCATTCATCAGAGGATGGCAAACAGGAAAATTCTCTGAAGTTCTGGCAAATCCAGTTAAGCGGTCTCTGATGGCTGCTAGTAAACTGCAACAAATACACATATTTTTCTCTCTCTCTCTCTCTCTCTGGTTGATAATGCTCAATAGAACATTTGTGAAATGATTATTTCTGTGACAAATAATTGGGGAATTAATCACCAAGCTTCAACGTGCTCCTCTGTATGTGTATGTGTGTGTATGTATATGTATATGTATATATATATATATATATATATATATATATATATATATATATATATATAGTATCTCACAAAAGTGAGTACACCCCTCACATTTTGATAATTAATTTATTATATCTTTTCAAGGGACAATGCTACAGAAGTGAAACTTCTATATATTCTAGAGTAGTCATGGTACAATATGTGTAGCAGTGTAGATTTACTGCACTGTCCAAATACCTGAACAGTCACTATTTCCAAAATGAATGGCAACAAAAGTGAGTACACACCCCAATTGATAATGGTCAACCAAGCAATGAAACGCGACTTGTTCATCATGTTTATGCTTTTGTCTGTTCGACTGGGCCATATGAGGTTGTGTAACGTGTTGAAGGGTTAAATTGTAGTGCTTTAGGTGCAATGCTCTCATTCTGATCACTGTAGGGTCAACATGGCACCTCATGGGAAAGAACTCTCTGAGGATCTGAAAAAGAGAATTGTTGCTCTCCACAAAGATGGTCTGGGCTACAAGAAGATCTGTGAAACCATGAAACTGAGCTACAGCACGGTGGCCAAGGTTATCCAGTGGTTTTCCAAGATGAGTTCTGCTTGGAAAAGGCCTCGTCAGGGTCGACCAAAGGGGTTGAGTCCTCGTGCTCTGTGCCAGGTGCACAAGTTGACTTCAGAAACAGACGCAGGAGTGCTGGCAGCATTGCTAACAAGGTTGTAGCAGTGGGATAACAGCCTGTCAGTGCTCAGACTATACGCCATGCTCTGCGCAAAGTTGGTCTGCATGGCCGTCAGCCAAGATGGAAGCCTCTTCTGAAGCTAGCCCACAAGAAAGCCCAAAAACAGTTTGTTGAAGACAACCAGTCCAAGAACATGAACTAATAGAATCATGTTCTGTGGTCTGACGAGACCAAGATAAACTTGTTCGACTAAGATGGTGTCCAGCATGTGTGGCGGCGCCCTGGTGAGAAGTATCAAAACAAGTGTGTACTGCCTACAGTCAAACATGGTGCTGACAGCATCATGGTCTGGGGCTGCATGAGTGTTTCTGGTCCTGGGGAGCTGCACTTCATTAATGGAATAATGCATCCAACATGTACTGTGAGATTCTGAAGCAGAACATGACGCCCTCCCTTCAGAAACTGGGCCGCACGGCTGTTTTCCAACATGATAACAACCCGAAACACACCTCCAAGATGACAACTGCCCTCCTGAAGAAGCTGAAGGTGATGGTATGACCAAGTATGTCTCCAGACCTGAATCCCATTGAGCACCGGTGGGGCATCCTCAAGAGGAAGGTGGAGGAGCAGCAGGTGTCCAACATCCACCAGCTCCGTGATGTTGTCATGGAGGACAGGAGGATCCCAGCAACAACCTGTGCAGCTCTGGTGAATTCCATGCCTCGGAGAATCAAGGCAGTGCTGGACAACAATGGCGGTCATACTAAATATTGACACTATGGACACAATTTGGCATGTTGACGGTGAGGTGTACTCACTTTTGTTGCCACCCATTTTGGAAATAGTGACTGTTTGTTCAGTTATTTGGACAGTGCAGTAAATCTACACTGCTACACCAATTGTGCAATGACTACTCTAGAATAAATTCCGTTTTCATTTCTGTAACGTTGTCCTTTAAAAAGATATACTAAATTAATAGTCGAAATGTGAAGGGTGTTCTCACTTTTGAGAGATACTGTATATATATATATGTGTGTGTGTGTGTGTGTGTATGTGTGTTTCCATCTCTAAAATTAAACTTTCATCTTGTCTTCATAAAACACTTGTGTACTCTGTCCAAGATGCAGTGTACTGAAGGGTCCAATTGGGTTGGTTTAGTGGGGATCCTGGATGACTCTGAAAGCCCACTTGATCAGTATGCAGGGCAGTTATTACAATCCTCCATTTTTTTGACTTTCTTCCATATAAGCCGAGCAGTGGTCAGAGAAAAGTGTTTTAAGGAGTTCCAACATCAGTCACAGTGAATCTTTTTATTTCTTTTGAAATACAAGCAAAATCGAAGACTCTGGTGCTAATTACTGAAGTCACAATATGTCTATTTTTGAGAAGAAGAAAAAACAGTCTAAATTTATAATAGATCAATAACATCTGCTACTTGAGGACCCCAGTGCCAAAAAACTTTAGCCGAAAAATGTCGATTTAGAGAAAACTGAGGAATTCAACTTTGGTCTTTATAAATGACGTTTTCCCATCCTCAGCCCACAGTGTGCGAATTTGCGACTTAAGTTCTTTTGGCACTAAGTTCTTCAATAGTATGAAATTTGTAAATTAAATAAAACACATTCTAATGAAAAAGATAGCAAATCAAAATACTCGACTCAATGAATAGTTTTGATCTGCAATGATAGAATATTGAACAATTGACCAATTAGAAGTTAATGTATAAAACGGTCAAAAATTAGCCCCTTTATTGATGTCACCCTACCATCTTGATTGCAGCTTCTCTAACTGGCCATAATTTTCACTCCATCCTGGTAAACACTAAATGCATGTCAGAGAGGCTGCCTTCCCCCAGCACAAAAAAGGTGTGCAGCCACTGAATTTCTGTCAGTTTTCAGGCTCCAGTCAGTGACATGCATGATCTGGATTAGACCATTAAAAGCACCTATAAAGGATTCATGCGGGGGCAGAAACTTAGAGCCTTTCTTTAATGTCACTTCAATTTAGATAAGATTAAAAGGAAGGACTGCTTTGGTCCTGTTTTATACGTTGCCCTTTTCCTGCTGTGACCAAGAGGGAAAAGAGCGAAGATATTTTTTTCATGGGCGGTTTTGCTTATATTTACTAATAGTCCAGTACCTGCCATATAGACCTGCTTGCAATCAGGTGTTGAGAAGGTTTCGCATATTAACTTTGTTTATGGATGCCTGGGCATGAAAAATCACTGAGGTGCTTTGCTGCCATCAAGGGCCTAAGGTGGCAATCGCGAAATCCAATATGGCGGCCTTCCGGTGCCATGAAAATTTGTATTTTTCATTCAGATTCGCGACATGTGTGTAATACCACTTTCTATACTGATTTCAGGGTGAGAAATGCATTTCTGGGGTCATCTGAGCCATCCGAAGACATACTCACGACATACTGTCTTTTTTCGCCGTCCTATCTACCCTCCGATACATAAGTGATAAGTAGATAAGTGATCATCATTTAAGAACTTATTTGCGAACTTGGGAAAGGAAAGGAACGGGGCATGAGCGTACAAGAGATCCTTGGTCACAACATCCTCCCAAACTCGCCACTGTTTGACGGCGACATTCCTGCTCAGGTCAACAAATCACCCTTAGTTGGGGAAGTGGAATCAAGACTTGACCCTGCGCAATGGTGCTTCGAGACAAATCTGGCCACGCATGTTGTGGTTGACTTCATGTCAAAGATGCGACAGATGCCCCTGAACCAATTTCCAAGCTTGAGTGCTGCCATCGATGCCGTCATCACATCCACATCACATCTTTCGCAAGAGGCACAATTCACTCATCTCATTCTTGACTCCTATCTCCAGATGTCTGTGAAAGAGGGAGAGCGTGCGCGGCGTTCAAACCCAGCATCCGGAATCAAGATAATTGGCATGAACAGAGCGACCCCGGTCCCTCAGCAGCTCGAGAAATTCTGGGCGTCTGTGGACAATAAGCGGGATCTCCAGCAGCTGGTCCGGGACATGGTGCGTACAGGCGTCCATGGCACAAGTACCATCATAGTCAGCTCAGTTGTGTCGGACGAAGAGGTACTTCCAGCAATGATCAGTGGGGGTGAAGAGATTCCTGATCTGCTCAGCTGGATCGAGGAAGCAGATGCCAGACTTGTGGTACATGTGGACTGGACAGTTCGCATCAAGCAATGCAAGCGAGTTGTCATCGTATCCAATGACACGGACACATTCGCACTCATGCTGCACTACTTCTCCCACTTCCAATCACTTGGCCTGCAGGAAATGTGGCAGCAATATGGCACTGGAGAAAAACGTCGTATGCTTCCTCTGCATGAGGCAGTTCCCAAACTAGGAACACCATTGGCCAAGGTAGTGATCAAAGCACACATACTAACCGGGGATGACTGCATGAGTAAAGTGGGCACCAAACATGCAGCTATACTCTGCGATCCAGTGCAGTATCTCACAAACTTTGGAGAGGACGACACCTTATCTGAGCAGGACATTGTTCTGGCAGAGAGATACTTGGTCCTCGTTTGGACAGGGACCAGATCAGCAACACCAGCTCAGACCTTTGACCAAATGAGGGTGGAAAAGTTCACTGGTGGGAACACCGGTATCGATTCCCTTCCTCCAACGAGCAGCGTCATCAGGGGTCATATCCACAGAGGAGGCTTTCTGGCGTACAAGGCATGTCATCTCCTCTCCACTGCCAGAGATCACTTCCCAGACCTCGATCCACTCGAACATGGATGGCTTGATACACTGGGAATGCTGTTGCCATCTAAGTGTCTGAAGCCACTGCCAGCAGCTGTGACAACCATTTGCAAATGTGCAGGAAAATGCGACACACGGCGCTGTGTTTGCCGTCATGCTGGACTTCCTTGCGTTCTCTTTTGTCATGGAAGGAAAGAGTCGTCGTGCACAAACAAGCCACGAAACAACTAATGGACAAATTGTTTGATAGAATGTAAATAATCATTGAATGATGGAGATGTGTAACTCGATATATGAAGATGTATTTATCTGTAGAAATAAAGTGGTCATTATTAGTTAAAAACGAATGCTAAATTTTCAATTATCCTAACATTTGTAGGTCAAAAAGACCTCTAATGGTCTCAACAAGTTGAAAAATGGATTTCTCACCCTGAAATCAGTATAGAAAGTGGTATTACACGCATATGCCGCGAATCTGAACGAAAAATACGAATTTTCATGGCAACGGAAGGCCGCCATATTGGATTTCGCGATTGCCACCTTAGGCCCTTGATGGCAGCAAAGCACCTCGGTGATTTTTCATGCCCAGGCATGCATAAACAAAGTTAATATGCGAAACCTTCTCAACACCTGATTGCAAGCAGGTCTATATGGCAGGTACAGGACTATAAGGAATTCAATAATTCTTGGTGGCACTCTATGGTTGATTCTTTCATTTCACTAAACCTCTTTTTATAAGATACACAGCAAAAATCCCAGTGTTAATTCAACTCCAATAGAGTTCATTTGAGTCCAAGATGGATGGGTTGGTCTCATGTAAACTCTACTGGAGTTGAATTAACACTGGGATTTTTGTTGTGTACTCTTAGAAGCAGAAAAGCCTCAGGGAACCTTTTCAGAAATGTTCCTCCAAGGAACCCTTTTCATATATTAAAGCTTCCTTCAGTAACATCTCTCCTATGATGAGCAGGTAAAAGTTCCTCCAAGAACCCCCTTAACAAGCGAGGTTCCTTGAATATCCCTACGCTCTCCTTACTAACCCCAACATGTGCTGCAGCCGATATCACTCATGGGGTAGGTTGTAACAACAGAACGCCCTGTATTTGGCACCAACTCACAAAGTCTGTGATATTCTTGCGGAGGTTTCAATTGATGCCATTTGTAATAAACAAATGCGGGTACTTTCTATAAACATTTGAGAACTCTAGCTCAAAAAGTGAGTTACTGGTGTGAGGCAAAAAGTACTACACGCACACCTGGTCTCTCCCACATCAACATTCAGCCAGTTCCCAAGGTCCTGTCAGTGACGTGCATGATCTGGATTAGACCGTTTAAAGCACCTACAAAGCATTCATGAGGGAAGCAGAAACTTAAAAGATTTTCTTCAAACATGTCACTTCAATTTAGATAAGATTAAAATAAGGAACTGCTTTGGTCCTATTTCCCTCCTTCTTTTTTCCTGCTGCCGCCAGTTTGATCTTTGTCCTCTGCTGTCTGTCAGGTGGCGGCAAGGACTTTTTCTCTTCCGCGATTTTTTCGGCCTTGATTCTACCGAGTCATGAGAACCGGCTTTCATTCCCGGCTGCAAAGGCTGCGGATGAAAGAGGCGAGCTCCTGCTGGCGAGAGTGCTCGGACGTCGGATCGTTATTGAATCGAGCGGGTCAAAGCCAGAGGCAGCCCCTGTTGCTCGAGATTCATTGAAACCCGGAGCGCCTTCTCGGATGCTCACTACGCGGTCTCACATCATTACGCAGTCGACTCAACCGTTCCGATCTTTTATAACCGGACAGGCCCAAGCCTCAAACCAGATAGCGTCAGGTTTGTCTTCCTTATTCCCAATAATACTGGACAATCTTTTTCCTGTCTACTTGTATTCATAATGTCAAAATTATGTGCATTTCCAGTGCCTGCAAATCACTTTTGAAAACCATATTGGGAGGACAATTTCGGGTAGCATCTAATTCAGGATGTAATTAATTATTTCACCCCATAAAACCTGTGTGGATCCATACATGGGTCAACGAAATACAGCTGCTGTATTCAAACCTGTGGAACTTCAGGCCTATTTTACATTTTAGTGGAGATCCCAAGGTTTCCATCGATTTCAAATATTTCCTGCTGAATTACAGGAAAATGTGTGTAAAATGATGAACAAGCTCTAAATATTTCTTTCTGATGTAATGCTTTGGCCATGAAATATGACATCCTGGGTTTGAATATTTCACTCAATTTAAGTGTGATATAACTTCACTGAAGTGTTGCTACCAACAGATAAAGAATACGTATGCGGGATTTTCCTGCAACAGGGAAAAAAAAAAGTTTTTCTTTCTGATTTTGAACCTGCCTAGGGGAAAACTTCAGAGAAATTTGAGAGTTTCAGGGGTTAATATGAAAATGCTGTTTACAAGGCTCTCAGATATTTGTATAGCTTTTTCAAGTCCCTACAAAAAAAAAAACAAAACAAAACAAAACAAAAAAAAAAAACATGTTCTTTTCCCCCTCTCTTTTTCAGCGTTGCATCCCTTGATTTTACAAAGGCTTCTTTCCCCTCTAAGAAATCTTTTTCCACTGAGTACAGTATGAACTGTCAGACAATTGGTAGGACGAATAATATGGTCCTAGTTCTTTTCTCTGAGAATGATTGCCAAGCCTCTGCAAAGTTTGTGTCAGAGCAGTGCCTTCTGTGCATTATTTTTTTTCTAAGAGCAATAAAATATTATTTTGATGGATAAGACAAGAAAATAAAACTAAATGACACTTTTGTTTAAATGATTGTTGTGGAAATTACATAAAAATATAAATAAGACATATGCAAGAGAAATTTACAGTGTGTAAATCAAGGTCAATGGCAGTTTAGTCAGATCGGTGATCAAAAATAATGAAATCCTGCGTGATAAAAAGCCTGCAGTCGCCATACACATATTGTATTAAGGCTCCAACCATTCCTAACAAGTAAACGTTCCTAAGATGGCCACCAGATGGTGACCAATACCTGGATTAGGAGGTTTCCAGAAAGTACAGAACACGGATGAGAGAAAGCGCCACTTGAGCATTTTCACCCATCAACTGCCTCAGTCTTTTGGTAGACGACATTTTGAGTGACTGTATCTAAGTCTTAGATGTGTTGGATTGAACTGATTTGATTAAGTTACCTCTAACACTCGGTTGAGGTATTATTTGATGAAAATATCCAATCAAGTCTGTACAGTGACTCAAAATGTGCTCAAACAAAAATGCTGAGCTGACAGTTAAAAGGTTAAGACACACTAGGCTAGTGGCAATAATATTGGAGAGCTTTAGTTTTGACAAACATTGATCTAATGGCTGATGTGATCAACTTTGTTGGGGCCATTCAGGTGAATTAAATTGCAAAAATAGCTCGAAAAGTATTTCAGTCAGTGCATATTGTACACTTGGCACACAGTTGAATATGGCCCTCTGTTCAGTTGACTCAGCATCCTGCAAGAAGTATAAAAGAGCGGAAGCATTCTTGAATAAGTGGAACTAGTTCTGGCAGGAAACTCAGGTCATCCTACATCACCTATGCGCTTGTCTGCATCAGCGATAGTACAGAAATTGCAGAGCGGCAACAGCAAAGAACCTATTACATTGGTCTATTGAAGCGCAATCGGCTTGAACGCCTTTGCTGCTCGATTTTATGCCTCACAGGCAAGGTGAGAAATGTGTTTTGCTTGCCACCTCCACCCCAGCCTCCACCTGTTTGGTTCTGCTCTGTCTAACATTTGGAGGATTCGTTAGTTCTGCTCCCTTCCTTATTTTGTTGTTGTTTAGTATGTTCTTGATAAGCACGGTAGAGAGCACCTCCAGAGCAGAACCCTGCACATTACATTTGCATGTCAATAAATTTGGTCAATCTTAATACATGAGATTACCTGACTGAAATGTATTATTCACAAAATGATCGGTATAATTTGTTTAATTGAAAAATAATAATTACTTTCAGACTTTCAAATTGATTATCTGCCACTCTCATTTTGGCCCTGGGTTTTTGTTCTCCAATCTGCGTTTGAAAATCTCCCATTTTATTTTTGTGACAAGATAATCCGCACGTATTTCTTCGCCTTCCTTATTTGCGGCTGAATTCTTCATAGCATATAGATCTCCTCTCCCCTTAATCTGTGGTTGTATATGAAGCGAAAGCAGCTGTTTTCTGTTTACACATGCCTGTAACTGAACGGGAGTTTTTCATTGGCTTTTGGCAGTTACTCTGTGTTCATGAAATCTGACCTTGGACTGCTATTGGCAAATAAAAAAACCATCAAGACTGTTAGAGATCTACACTATTATGTCATAGCTCATGGCACACTGACAACTTACATGTTCTAGGGTTGCAAATTGAAGAGTAATGGCAGTTCGCCAGCTCTAAATGTAAAGAGCTGTCGAAAACATGTATAAAATTCACCAAATTCAAAGGAGAAGCAAAGCTAAAGAGCTAAATGGGAGAAAATAACATAGTGAGTGAAGTGCAAGCTGTTTTCCTGGTGGGTGGAGAAAAAAATGCCATTGTGATTGTGTTTATGAGTTTCCACGCATGTATGTCTTCACATGTACATGTGAGTACTACTGTCCACACTGGTCTGTTTATGTGTGAGTTTGTATGTGTATACATAATTTGTGTGTATGTGAATTCAACCTCAATGTTGTATGTGATTTTCGCTATTGGAACCTTGAATGAGAACCTTAAATCTGAACTGCAACAAACCACTGAGCACACAATACATTGTGAACACATACTATATCAATAAAATACAATAACAACTCTGATAATGGTGATTCAGTATTTATTTATTTTTTATTAACCCTTATTTAACCCATTTATGCCTGAATTTTCTTTTTTTTACTTTTTTATGTTATTATACTTCAAAATACCACTCTAATAGTCAATCAAACAGGACACTTTTTCTTAACAGTCCTCATTTGAAGACGCTAGGCATAAATGGGTTAACCAGGGAAGTCTCGTTGAGATTTAAATCTCTTTTTCAAGGGGGCCCTGGGGGTTGAGGTGGGGAGGCAGAGGACAATTTGCACAGCCAATTAGATCAGGGGATGATTAAGTGGCTGGTAGAAAGAGCCAGGTCGGGACTTTAGCCATGACACCAGGGAACGATCGAAGAGTCCCAGATAGCAAGCACCTCCACTCCGGATCTGCCCCGGATCAGCTGCAGTCGGCACAGAGCCGGGGCAGAGGTGCTTGCTATCTGGGGTGTCATAGGATCTTTAATGACCACAGTGAGTCAGGACCTCGGTTCAACATCTCATTCAAAAGACGGCGTCTCCTTCAGCACAGTGTCCCCATCACTGCACTGGGGATTATTCCACCAGAGAGAAGATCACAACCTCCTGGCCACCAACACCTCTTTCAGTACCAACTTGGTTTTCACAGGTGGTCTCTCATCCAAGTACTAACCAAGCCCACACCTGCTTAGTTTCAGCCACACAGCTGGAGCAGATCAAATTGTGATATGGCTGCTGGCCATAATGTAATCAATGTAATGTGATTACACAATTAAATCTGAGTTAATCCTTGAAACTAATCATTTTTCTCTCTCTCTCTCTAATATAAATGTAACATTTAAGTCATGCAGCCATAAAGTATTGAAGAGCTGTCATTAGACAGATCAGTTTTTCATTTTTTTGGGTGGTAGCTATCAGTAAATATCTTAAACAATTCGAGCAGAACAGACGCATAGAGAATTTTGCCCTCCAGTGAGCGATAAATATTTTTTTTCATCTCACCAAAAGCCAGCCTCATCAAATCCCAACCCTTCATTTCCTCCCCCATTTTGATGACAGCCATTTAACAGGAGATTATAAAAATCAGTTAAACGCTGCGCTGAGCACTTGTAATTAGCCCAATTGAATGTACGTAATTAGGAAGTGAGACAAATTAGCCGTGCCTGTCGAGGGAGAGGCGGAAAGGAGTTTTAGTCTCTCCGCGAGTGCTGAAATGCTTCAGGATTTTACTCTCTCAGTTATTTTCCGCCCACTGCCAAGCTGTATCGCATGAAATGAGCTCTCTTTAACCAAAAATGCAAAAGAATTCAGAATGTCCACAAGCATTCACCTCCAACGACCTTTGCTGTTTTAATTGTACTTCTTAACAACTGTGTTGTTCATTTCCAGTAGTGAATCCATTAGGCCTGCATTTCAGGACTTTTCAATTAGAAAAATTGCAGAATCTTCTTGAAATTGGAGAGAGGGGTCAATGTGGACAAAACAAAATCAGTTCTTTTCTTCATCTGTTTTGCACCGTAAATTTGCACAAATTGTGTGTCATCAGTCCAGACTGTGGCCAGCTCTGAAGTGCACACCATGGCCTGCACATCATTTGAAGCATAGGACATTTTATATCTCTCCACTGGTACTTGCAATATGCTCAATACAATCTTTGTTAGTGTAGTTCTCGCTGATTCAATTCCCACACCCTTTCAACGGCTCTAGAATTACTCCCCAAACTTCAGTCTCATTTGCACATTCATTTTTTTTCTCTTCATGGCATTCTGTATCTAACCACCAAAGTCGACTGGATACAGTATGCTAGTTTAATGTGGAACAGCTTGTAAGCAGGGGGGTACTTAACCAAGTGAGTTGGACCTTTTGAATGCCTCTTTGTGCTACAACCAGTTAAAAGGATTTAATTATAATCAGATCTAATCCTTTTTTGGCATTTACAGTCATGCCCTTTATTAAATGCTTTCATTTTCAAATTGAAGAGGCAAGTGCTAATAGGACTTAAGTCACATTTTCACACATCCTGAGGTGAGGATAGGCAAATGTCAATTATAGCTACCTATGTCGATTTTGTGAATTTTCTCAAAACTGACATTTTGCGACTTAAGTACTTTCAGTAATGGAGTCTTCCATGTAAGTCTAAGTTATAACTGAACCCTGCAAGACCAGAGGCAGAAAGTCCGAGGGTGGGAAAGTACAAATCCTGGCCGGATTTCCCCTCTCCCCTGAATTCAGCTGATTTCTACATGCTGACTGTAGAATTATGCAAAAATTTGCAAATTCTGGCAATTGAAACAAAATCCTTGAGAGGACTTTTACTTTCCAATCCTGGATTGTCCGCCTCTGTCATGGTGGCCGTTACGACAAAAAATTCAACGAGAGAGTGTTTTATCTCAGCTGAACTTCGGCAGTTGATGTGTGACAGACAGGGTAACTGAGCTGCAACTGCCGGCGATAAAGTTCACAGGAAGAAGAAGGGGGAAGAGGGCAGAACGGCTGGCATTTTTTGCGAAATCGTTTCAGTTGAGTGAGAGAATTATTTTCTTACACGCCGCCACAAAAGCCATTTGTCTGAACTTGCCATGAAAGGTAAAAAAAAAAATTCATCCATGAAAGATAAGAAAAAAAAATAGAAACCCTTTCAGAACAGAAAAAAGCACCGCCCCCGAGGGAACGCCTGCTGCTTTGACATCAAAAAGATCTGACATGGGAGCATTTTATTGGCACTGAAACTAGAGCGTTTCTAGTCAAGGGGTTACGACTGGTGCTAACTGCTGCTAGCAACCGCTTGCACTAGTGTCAGTGTAGCACCCATTTTTACCCCTTTAACTCATACGTTTCCCCTAAGTTTTCCCTTAACTAGGTTCGAAGTCATAAAAGGCTTTTTCTATATTTTAAGACAGCATCATAACATATTTTGTATATGTCAGTTGCAGTACTTCACTACTACATCATGCGTATGTTGACAGAAATATTCAAACCCAAAAGAATGGAAAATATCTAGATTTTGTACATCATTTAATACACATTTCCCAGTAATTCAGGAAGATGGGAGCATTGTAAACCTTGGGATCTCCAAGAGGAGTAGAAATAGACCTGAAGTTCCACAGGTTTGAATGTAGCAGCTGCATTTGATGGACTCCCATATGGGTCCATGTGTTTTATGGGGTTAAGTGGTGTTCTGCTTTCCACTGATTTTTGCTTTTCCAGTGGAGAATCAGTGGGGAAGCTGTAAGCATGTTGAAGGGCAATGCTGCTCCTATTTCCTGTAAGAAGCACCACCCTTCCTATGACTGCAATGCTTCCATGTCTCATTGCCTCTTGTTCAAGCTATTCAGCCTGGCAGTACAATCCAGAGCTTGGCACATTGGGACTTACCAGCCCATACGCTGATTATTGAAGCGAGCTCCTACAAGTCCCAGACAGTAACAAAATCAGCTCCTTTTGTGTGGTCTTTATCCAGGGGATGGGCATATGAGGCTTCTGACATCATCTTACAAAAAAAAAAAGACGCAATCATCTGCTCTGTTCTAGACAGGGCCTGTAGACAGTTTTTGGCCACTTTCGCAAACTTTTATTACCAAACGTACCACAGAGATAAATTTATCAATTCATAATCCTACCCCCCTGTTCTGGTTTGCAGCCGGACTCCTATGCCAGTATCTAATGAGCGTATGGCTGGTATACATTTGCAAACTACTCGCCAAACCATCATAGGGTACAAGCACACACACACACAGACCATTCACTCACGCATTCATAAGTATTGCCCGTTTTAATCTAGGCACGGAACCAGATGCAGATTCAGGGTGCAATCCACTGTTTATTGATAGGGAAATGGTAATAACTGGAGAACGGCTGAAGCACAGAGCAGTCCAGCTTCGCAGATATAGCATGGTTCACATGAACGCAGTCCCAACCCTGGAGACTGATAGTAAGGCTCAGGAGTTTGGTTCTATTAAAGCTCTGATGAGTCATATTGTATTTCATTGTCATAAAGGTGACGATAATTCCTGACAGTACTAGACAGTAATAAACTTTTAAACCAGAAGCCATAAACTGACTGGTTGCTTAAGAGCTAATAGTGTGACATCTTTGCTGTACAGAAATTAGACTTATATACACCACAGAAACACAAGAGAACAGGGCAAACAAATGTATTACACCTGGAATGGGGGGGCACAAAAGATGCCAAACCAATTAAGGAGACAATACCTCTATAAAACATGCAAGTTGCTGGAAAGGGGAAGGAGATGATTCAGGAAACATGAGGGTTGTGACAGTGCCCATTTTAGAGTCTTCATTTTGCCTGATATGCATGTCATTAAAGTGCATGAGCATACCAGAGTACCTGGAGAACACACACGGGAATAAGATGAGAAAACACAAACTTACTGGAGACAAAACCACATCCATCCTGCTTTGAGGCTACAGTTCTACCCATGTATAAAGTAAAATAAACATGCTATGCTATACTATGGTGTGAATTAATTTAATTCTTATCATGTGACATCTAAATGTCTAGTATCTAAGCCAAACTGTACTTATGAAAGCTCTGAGTGGTACCTCTTTCTACATTTGCTATTTGCTAAAGATTGCTAAAAGCAAGACAAATTCTTTTGCTATTGGTTCCCACTCAACACCAGTAAAACTATGAAAGTACATTTTTACTCATCAATAAATTCTTGATTTTCTCAATAATGTAGCCCGAATATCAGTTCAATCACGAAGACTTCGGATTTAAGAAAAGGAGATTTATTGATGAAATGACATGAAATGAAATAAATTCAGAATTTGGCGATGACTCCGTCCTCAAGGACCCTCAAGAGAGGTGGGGCACTGATCTGCCTGGGTAGCAGGCACTGCCAGGCAGGGGCAATGCCATCCCCAAAAGAGAATCTGTTAGATTGAGTCATCCAGCTGAACAGCTCTGGAAGACAAAAATATGCATTAAATTAAATGAACAAGCGTTTGCACAAGCTAAGTGCAGATGAGCAGTGACACAGCTATAAGACGAGAGGCAGACACCAGCGCAGTATCTGAGAAAGTGCCACAAGGAGTCGTGTTCCTATACCAAGGTGCTAGCTTAGAGCCATGACATGACCACAGCTAGCGTTGTACAATGGGTAAGTCGCATGTATTAGGGATACTAATCCATCTGTACACTTAACGCTGGAGCAATGGCTAAGTGAGAACTATGCCACTGTGAGTGGCCATGAAGTGGACGCGCGTACTATACGTGAATGTTTGCCGGCAAGGCAAAGTGCACCCATAACCGAAGCGCTAGCGAAACACTAGTGAGATGCACCACAGCGAGTGGCCCTGAGGTGGATACGCGAGGTATCCGTTAATGTTTGCCGGCGAGGCAAAGTGATCCCATGACTGAAGTGCTAGTGAAGCGCTAGTGAGATGCGCCACTGCGAGTGGCCGTGAGGTGGATATGCGCTAAGTATCCGTGAATGTTTGCCGGCAAGGCAAAGTGATCCCATGACCGAAGCGCTAGTGAGCTGCGCCACTGCGAGTGACCGTGAGGTGGATATGCGCAAAGTATCCGTGAATGTTTGCCGGCAAGGCAAAGTGAGCGCATAACCGAAGCGCTAGCAAAGCGCTAGTGAGCTGCGCCACTGCGAGTGGCCGTGAGGTGGATATGCGTGCAGTATCCATGAATGTGCGCTGGCGAGGCAAAGTGCACCCAAAACCAAAGCGCGAGTGAAGCGCTAGACTAGTGAGCTGCGCTACTGCGAGTGGCCGTGAGGTGGATACGCGTGCAGTATCCGTGATGGCTGGCCAGTGAGGCAGCCTGTGAGGTGAGCATTGTCACAATTAGAAAACATCACAATACTCACGGAACAAACATATCAGACCCAAATAATGCTCATGAACAAGCCAACCAGGAGTTCGTTCCCATGCGCACTTAGCTCAACGCCATTTATGCTGATGATTCCAGACATAACCCAGGAAAAACCACCACCACTGCCTGGAAGCAAGTTGGACATCATTTTAATGACACCATGGAGCGCTGCACGTCGATTATGGTGGAGATGGACGGCCGTACATATGTAGTAAATGCGGATGATGACCAACGCCCCAGAACTTGCAGAGTTGGGGCGTTCAATTCACGTTGGGCTGCCGTAGTTGCTACTCCCACTTAAACGAGTGTCCGGAGAAGCATCCCGGAGGAAATCCACATTTCTTGAGAACAGCCCTGAGGAGGGAGGTGAACCAGTGGCGGCTGAATGGAGATTCGGATGATGTCAAAAACAAAGGCTTATTTTTTACAGTAGGAGGTCTCATATGGAGATAAGCAATCATGGACAAATACGGGCAGAATGCAGAATCAGTACGAGCTATGATAACATAGACCCCATTACCTGCAGCATCAGGTTTGGAGTGCTTAATGCAATTCTTACCTTTCTGGCATGTCGTACAGCACTCAGTAAAAATTTGAACATGAACAACTCCGCCTCCCCCCAAAGTCCCACCCTCTTCCCCCCGATTGCCCTACTTCTCCTATGAAAAAAAATATAACTAATAGTTTGTCAGACCACAAATGTAACTAAACGTTACGAGGGCATTTTATTTTATACCACATATAGAATTGAATATTATTTAATTACTGTTGGTTAGTTTTCACTTACCGGTGCCTCTGAATCCGACTCCATTGACCCATTTCATCGCGCTGCTCACTTCTTCGCACCACACGCAATGTTTTTCTTCGTAGGAGAGTGAAACGGGTCAATGGCGTCAGATTCAGAGGCACCGGTAAGTGAAAACTAACCAACAGTAATGACATAATATTCCATTCTACATGTGGTCTAAAATAAAATGCCCTCGTAACATGTAGTTACCTTTGTAATCTGACGAACTACCATGAACGTTAATATCGTAAATTATAGCATTTCAGTCCCCTTTTGTTTACAGTCAAATACGCGATTTTTTTTTCTGCCAGAGATGCGCATGACTCACAAGCGGTGACAGCTGTAGGCAACTGGAAGGGGCGCTGCGACGGATGACAGACTGATAGCTCAGCAAATAATTTTATTCGGACCGAAGAAAATGATTGGTCAGACTTCAATCAGAAATATATGAGAATTGAATATTGAAGAGTTTCAACACTTGGTGGATTTCTTTTACATTTTAGAGTGCCATACGCTTATTAGGAGCATTTTAAGATTACAAAAGAAAAGTGTAAAAAAGATGCCAGAAAGATAGGAATTGCTTTAAGGAAAGGCCGTAGCGATTGGAGTAAAAGGATGTCTGAAAACAGAAGTTACGTGAAGGAAGAAAGGAGTTTGAATAAGTTGTGCATTCCGCACAACGTAGAAATCCATAAAATGAAAAAAAAGTAAATTACAGTTAAGTGTCCGTATAGTTCGAAAAACACCTGGCATGAAGAACAGTTAAAAGACGGAGTAACATTTCAAGTGAAATGGGGAGTCAAGGCAGGATGTGCCCATAACCAAAACGTTAGCCAAGTGTTTATGTAGTTTGCCACTAGGAGCGGACGCGACATGCCAACATGTAGAATCAGAGATTATTTACCAATATAGATAGATACTTACTCAACCATCATCTAAATGCATGAGCATTGCCACTGCTGGTGGACGTGAGGTAGGCACTTGCGTAGTATCTGTGACTCCTTGCCAGCTGGGCAATGTGCAACCGATAACCAAAACGCTAGCCAAGCGCTTGTGAGCTGTGCCACTGCAAATGAACGTGATGTGAATACACGCATAGTATCCATAAAGGCTGACCAGCAAGGCAGCACGTGACCTTGGCGCTTGCGTAACGCACGTGACCATGCCACCGCGAGTGAACGTGAGGTGAAAACGGGCATTATACTTGTTGGCTGGCCCGCAAGGCAGCATGAGACCTTGGTGCTGGGGTAATTCATGTGAGATTTCCGCTGCGAGTGGACAAGAAAACATAGCATAGCATTTGTAATGATTTGACTACTTCGGAAAAACATTGCAATCATTTAACAGCACCATTATGGTGTAACAATTAATTTCAACGAACATAAACCTTGCACTTTTAACGTTTGATAACCATGCTATTCAGACATTATTTATTAATATCCAACAACACTTCACATTTCATCACTTAATCAGACCACAAACATGGCACGCATGCTAGCAACTCCATCCACTTGTGTAAACTTAGGACGCTGCTTTGATGAGGCCATGAGAACTGCACTTGGATAATCGCTGAGGCTGAGGGCTGCATTTATGAAGCGCCCACAGATGACCAACGCCCATGCTTGTACATTGGAATGTCCCATCTGCATTGAGCTGCGGATGTAGCGCTCATAACCTCAATGATAACCTGCGTAGGTAGAATTTGACAAAGACATTAGATTACCACTTGCAAGCTAAGCCATACCTAGTGAAGGAGAAAATGAAATGATAGCATTTGAACAACTGGTAACTTGAACTGGATTGCTGTGCTCATAGACAAAGCACAATCATTGGATGACAATTCATTCGCTAAGTGCAACACATGCCATGCACATCCATAAATAGTAAACCATCCAAATTCAGGAGACAATGACTCATGTAACTATGCATCACCCAACACCTAGTTAAGACTTTTAAGGAGTATGAACATTGAATGGATACAAGCAGCCATCATCAACCAATTTGATGAGGCCACTGAGAGGTGCAACTTGACTATGGTTGAGGCAGAGGGCCTCGTGCAATTTGTGCAAAAACTGAGGCCCATTTCCAAATTTAGTGGATTTAATCAGAATTGGAAAAGTTTTGAATTGAAATTCCTTAAATGCACAAATAATGAAACGCAATTAGAGATGACAAACTGATTTTATCTCAGTTCTGAAGCAGAAAAGAAACCAGACTCCCAAAATGAGGGACGAACCCTGAAACTGGATTCTCACCCCAAGCTGTTCGATAAGGTTGCACATGACAAACATCGCAATAAATGCAACAGTGGAAATTAAGACTGGATAAAATAGATACATTGGAAAAACAAACCCAATTTGGCATGAGTACCATACACAACCTCCACTTTTTTAGGTTTTTTTTTTACCAGACTGATTTTAAAAGGGGGCACAAATATTTTTGTGGGGTTTTTATGAGTGAGAAGGGGGTTTAGAATGATGGGGGTAAAAAAATTTTTAAAGGAAGGAATAGATGCGGCGCCAGTAAGAAAACATTTTTGCGCGCTTTCCGCTCCTGAACTCTTTCATGCCATTCCCTCCATGTCCTATCTCTTGAACGTCTTATTTGCTCCTTTTTTTAAATGTTTTGTTGTTTCTCCATCGATGAGGCTGTGAACAAAGGTTTACATGTTGAGTTAGACATTACATTAGTGTCTGCAGTGGAATTAAATCCTGAAACCTGGGCAGCCTTAAATGCACTCGCATGCCTTTTCTATTTAGAGTGGAAATAAAAGGCGTGATGAAATTGGTCATATGTGCGCAGAATTAGTTTCAAGATTATTGTTGTGATTCTGATCTGTCTGCCATTCTCTTTTGTTTGGATTTCGATCTCTGCATTGCCTGACTATGTCTTCAATTACGTATTGTGATTTGGATGCTTGATTATGTTCATGTCTTGTCTTGTTTAGTTTTGCCATGTTTTGAATTTTTCCCACTTTCCATTCCTGCAGTTATATTCCAGTCCATGTTTTTCTTTGCCATGCATTGCACTTTGTCTCCCCCTGTCTGGTCTCTTGTCTTGCCTTTGCTCACAGCCCCGGTATTGCGTGCCACTCTTTTGGGTGATTTAATGGTTTCTGGATTTCAACCATTCCTTCCAGTCTCGTTTACTTCCTTCGCCTTGCTTTTCTATTTTACTAACCAATACTAACAGTTTGTAATTTTTGCTAAAGTTACTAAACCAGACTAACTTTGTATATAATACTAACTTACTAACGAGCACTAGGGATTGTATAGCTGCACCTTACTAATTGATTAACAAGCCCTTAGCCCTGTTCTAGTCTCCGCCTCTTGCCTTTACCTAATCTTCTTTGCTGCGTTTCAGTGGATCCTCCACACCTGCTCACTCTGTTTTTCTCCCATTATCTGCGCACATTAGAACTCCCTAATCGGAGCCGTATTTCTGTCTATAGGCTGTCTTGTGATCCCTGTCCACGTTTTGGCTTTTGCCTATTTCATGTGATTAGGTTCTCCCTCATGTTCCCTCCTTTGTAATTAGTCTTACTGTGATCTGCACATGTGATCTGTTAAGCATGTGACCTCCCGTATGTGTATATTAGGAGTCTTCTTACAGAAGTTCCCTGTCAGAACGTTTCTCTTGTCTACCTGTGCTGCTCTCGTCTTCGCCTTGTATTCATAGTGTTACTCTTCTGACTGGACCATCTGACTTTCGATTTTTGCCTCTGTTTTTTGGTACCTCTATTCACTTCCGTTTACAAACCCTTTTTTGCCCGACTACGATTTCTGTGTTTGCTGCCCTGGTTTTTCGATTTGGATTCTGCCCTGAGGATTGTGATTTTTGGTTTGTGGTCTCTGTACTGTTGCCTTCGGCCCTGTGGGGGTTTTCCCCCTCACTCAATAAAATCACTTTCCCAGCAATCCTGGATTCTCGTGACTGGTTTCTCAACGCAACCTCACAACTATAAAGGGTCTTCAGCAACAAACAAGAAAAATGAGTGATTGCATGGTGCAACATGTGTGGAATTTATTGATTGAGTGCCAGTGGTGGCAGATCAAGAGGTCCTTGCCATCCACGCATATGAGCAGCAGCGACGGCTTGGGTTTTTATCTGGCCGAGTACATGTGGCGTCGACCACTTTGGTCAAATTTAAGTGGACATCCTGCTACTGTATGCACCACCTAAGAGTTTGGAACACTGAGACAATATGAATATAATAATATCAAAAAGCCAACTTCGATGTAAGTTCCAAACTTAATACTGTTAGGCGCTAAGCAAGCTTAAGCACGCAAATTACTACTCAAACAGAGGTCCAGATGTGAATAACAAACGGCTGGGTGTTGAACACACTAGTACATGGAAACTGAGCTCTCGCCCTCGCTTGCATGCGCGTGCCTATGTGATATCTCAAACTTTCCATACGCTGCGCATGCCCCAGTATTGTCAGCCGTGTAATGGCTGCCACCTTTATAAGACAGTAGCACGTATAGCCATGAATAGGTATGAAAAATTAAATTAAAATTCATAACTATTTAATGAAGAGTTGCACCACAACCACTTTTGAACCAAAGATTGCCAAGAATGTATGCTTTAAGATGGTGAAGATTTCAAGAATTTACAGGTTGTCACACCTCGGCAATTTTATGTCAAATTTCTGAAATTTTGGCTTTTTTAGGATTTTGCTGTGTATTTTCTGGACAACCATAAGATTGACATACTTGCCATTTATTGTACCAATAGCACCATGTGAGGAGAGCTTGTCCAGAAAAAATCAGCCCTCTACCTGCATAACTTCGGTCATAATAGGCCTTCAAATTTGGCGTCACTGACAACTTCATCAAATAAATTAGCAACTTCAGGCAGCCACAGCTCCCTAATAAAAAACATATTTGCAATTGAAAATTTGTATCACTAGTGTAATGGGCATAAACGCTACACTGTGGTATTTTTTCAGCCGATGGCATTGATTTAACTAGAGATATTGCCTCCTAAAAATCCACTTTTATTTGACATTGCAAAAAGGAGTGAAAAATTAGCAAAACGTTGCATCTTTTTAAATTTTTTTTGTCAAAACTAAAGAAGATATTTAACTGAAACGTTGCACATATCCTATTAAGTACATGGCCTTGGTGTGAGAATTTTTTAAAAATAAATCTGAGATGGTCAGGTGGGGAAATTTTCTGAAATTTGTTGAAGTGACATGGAATGACCCCTTCCTGACCTCCAAAGACAGAATCACATGTAATCTGGGAGATATGCAATGCAGCTTCAGAAAACAAGATTTGAAATCCATATAACAATCCTTCACTGAACGTAGCTGTCAATAGCAATTCAGGGAGATTAATGATCAACTCTTGATGACACTCGACATAAACAAATAATATCTGGATAACTCTAAAGCCACAGTGAACTTTACAATCGTTAAAACACCTAATGATACAGAATTTCCTCTAGCGAAAAGTAGACCACACGTTTGCCCATTTGGAAAAAAGCAATTGAAAATAGAGACCCAACAATTTCCTAACTTGAAGTACTTGATAAAGAATGAGGATAAATTGATGTAGCTGGTAAAGTATAGCCTACCGCTCAAAGTCAGGAATAGTACAAGCCAAAGAGAAATAGAGATACTTAGGAACACCGCGGAGTTCCGATCTTGATGCGATGGAACGAGCCGGGTGAATGCGGTAGCTTCTACTGCCGGACCCACTTTCCAATGCTTCCACGATTTTCGCCAGGGTTTGGATGGATGGCATCCAGAACCAGGAACAACAGAGAGGCAATGCTTCTGCAGGAGGCCTCTGAACTGTTTCGAACTTAGACTCCGTTGTGGTGAAGAGGATTCGCGTTGGCATTGGACAGAGCAAATACTGCCAGAAGTCTGAACGAAAAGGTTTGAGGTTGATACAAACTTGTAATTCATGAACAATTTGCTAAATAAACCTCGAAATCATGAGTGGACTACCATGCCAGAAGCGGCGCGATGTGGAATCTCTGAAATAGCAGAGAGGAACAAGTCATGAGCATATATACAAAGAAGACCGAAGGCGCTGATTGGGTAAGCCTAATTGCTTGGGAATCCTCCATCTCGTGATTGAACTTTCGTTTACACTCCCAGAATAATTTCAAAAGGTATGTTGTCAGAGATAAAAGTTGTTAAACAATGTTTTTAAAAGAAGACATTTATATTATGAGAAGACTAAGTATCACGTACAGCAGAATAGAACCAAGCACAGAGCACTGAATTTGCTGAATTTGGCCTTCGTTAATACAACTGAATGCAAACTTAACAAGCTGTCAGAGCAGGAGGGTTTAACATTGGATAGTGTCACATGGGAGCAATCTGTAACTTGAAGATTAAGGCTAAATAAAGTGGAAGAGGTGGTCTGAGGTCTCAAACCGGGATGGCCAGCCGAATGGTCCAGGGTACAATGGGCAGGTGGACACCTTTGAAAAAGGAGTGAAGAAGGAACAGGAAGAAACCACTCGCTAGGGCTGCAATTTTCCAAATAAATAGATTCTTGGTTAGTGTTGGATTATTCTCCGAAGAGGGATGACCCAAGACTCAGACACAATGTAACAATCCTGCAAAGTCAAGACAGAGACCAGGAACTTAAAGTCATGAGACAACATTTAACAGGGGGGACTGATTTGCTGGGCATGGGAAGTTAAAGCAGAAGGAGGCACAACAAACGGGGGAATAATTAAATGATGAGAATCACTAAACTACGCCAAACTGAAACTGACAAAGACCTCTGGATTGCAGGGAAAACCAATAGGGATTCATTCAGGATGTAACAACTAAGATCTTTTTGGGTAACAGTCAAGAGCTCATATACTAAGTGGAATTCATATTGGAATATGTTTTTTTTTTTTTAAACTTGGTTGTAAATTATGCTGGAGTTCAGATTTAATCCTTCTTGGAAAATGTTTGCAAACACATGCAAAATATATAAGTGATGTAGAACCCCACAAAACAATACTAAGGACGGGCATTGCAGAGGGCTGAAGGTTTCATGTGTTCTTCGTGGCTGGCGTTAATTCAAGCAACTCTCCGGCTGGTGTGAATCACAATAAAATGGATATTTTTCTCCGTCCAAAGATGGGGCACAAAAACACAACGCTTTCAATTAATCTGACTCCATAATACATTTAGAATACCAAATTTAATTATATCCTCGTTAAATATCTGACTCCAAATTAGGGTTAGAATTGATAGTTTGGGGACAGTATGCATGAATCTCAGGGCAGTTACTCAATCAGACTCGGTCTGTGAAAGCCATTGTCACTCAGCAAAACGCCCCCAGGGTTAATAAGCGTCGCTGCTGGATCTTAGTTTGGTGATAGTCCTAGAGGATGGAAGAAATTACCATGATAGTAGCATTCAGGCATAAACAAAGTAGCACTGAGCATATACATATCACAAACCCAGGTTTATGTACACCCAAGGGTACCCTTAGAATATTTAACCGAGTACCAGCTTATGCGCCCAGGGGTACCTTTAAAGAGCCAAATCTTCAGAACCGGTTATACAAAAACCCTTTAGGAGTAGAACATAATTTAAAATCCAACTTAAAGCTAATCACTACCTACACATCAGCCAGCTAGTCTGGAACGGTAAGAAATCACCCCCTAAGTACCGGTCGTAACAAGGCTAGAAAGAATGTACTAGTGTAATGAGTCACGGAGACTATGCCAGCTGTAAGGAATAGCAATAATTAAATCACCAGGTAGGCACAAACTTTGATCAAACAAATAAACAGTAAGCCAATTACAAGTTACATACAATTTAGAAAGAGAGAATAAATTTGTACCGAGAAAAATGGAAGCCGAACCACGTGCCTAAAAAGAACTCAGATGCCATCTCTCTCCGCCCACCCAGATCCGCTACCTACGTGTGAACCAGAACACGTGGAGCGAGGCGACATGTGATTCTCCATAATTAAATGACTACTCACCCTTCCGCATGCGAGATCTTGAAATACGGCCCCCTTTTTCCAATGGCTAGAGTCTCTTGCTTTTAAGCCTGAAAGCCCAATCTCTGATCAGGGGGTCGAATTTGGGTTTTTCCCCCATTTTGGGGGGTAATAAACTTCCTAGCAGAGAGAGGAGACTAGAGTAATTGCCCACGCAAAATCTAACCAATTTTCAGGAGTTTCCCAAAGAGGATGAACCATAATTTCAAGGGAAATGAAACATGCTCCATTCAACTCCTTTGATTCTTCCGAGAATAACAAGACCAAACATGATAGGAATATGTACTGATATGATGCAGTTGTCATGGAAAAGCTGTGACGGTGCATTCAGGAACCACACACAAGAGAGGGAAATCCAAAAAACGTATGCCTTTATTGGAGTCCGACTCAAAGCCAAAAAACACAGGAATTTCCAAGCCACAATACGAAATCCAAAAACAGTATCGACTAGACAGGCAGGGGTCAGAACCAGAAAGACAGATGGGCAGAGGTACAAAAACGATTGGCAAAAAGCCGTCATCGATGGGCAAAGCCAATGGTCATACACAGGGCATCCAAACACAGAACTCGTGGTCATACAAAAATAGGTCAAAATCCAGAGAGACAAAAACAGTACAAAAAGGGCTATGGCAAGAATCAAGCTCCGACTATCCAGAGGAAGCGAAACAATAATCAATGGCATACAAGGCGCTCTGCACAAAGAAATATTGATCAACGTCCTGACAAGAGCTGTGAGTGAAAAGACTCCTAATATACACATAGAAAAGGTCACATGCTATACCGAGATCAGCTGTGGGGAATGAAGCTAATTACATCGGGGGAATCACATGAGGGAAACCCTAACCACGAAAATTGGCGCGAAACAAAATACGAACGGGAATCACACAAACAGCTTATGACATTTAAACAGCTCCGGTCCAGGAGTTCTACGTGCACAGATAACAAGAGCAGGAGAGTGATTAAGCATGTGTGAGAGATTCTCGCTGAAGCTCAGGGAGAGGAAAGCGACAGACAAGGGGCGGAGAATAGAACAGGGCGATTGCGGAGAGGTAATTAGTCAATTAGTAGCGGTGCAGCTTTACAACTTAAACTAGAGTGCTCATTAGTAAGTTAGTCATCTTATATATACACATGTATTAGTAGACTATAATACAAAATACAAATGTTCGTCTTGTTAGTAATCAGAACAGAAGGTGAAGAATGGAAACGAGATTCGAAGGAATATATTAAACACCAGAATACATTTAAATCAACCGAAGTCAGTGAGCACGCAGACAGGGAAGACGAACTGAACCAACTAGATCACAAGACGGGGGAGACGAGTGCAATGGAACTGAGATATGGTATTAACTATAACCTGAATCATTACAATAACCAAAAAGAATAAATAAAAGACAATAATGAACATAGAACAAGAACATGATAGAACAAGAACAAGAGCATGACCAAAAACCAGAACCATGACAAAAGCCTTAAAATGGAGTATTATATAGTTTAATTGGGTTAAAAGTATATAAGTGATTTCTTCACAGGATATTGAACGTAAACATATTATGAATTTCCCAGAGATTTAAATTATTTTAATCAGATTAATGTAACTGGACTTTAACTTCAGTGGGGACAGTGATATGACTTTCACAGGAGACATGGGACCCGCAGGGCTTTGTGGCTCCGTGCCCCTGCTGAGCAAAGCCGGAGATGCTACCCCCGACAGGCAGGCTGCAGGAACATCCTAGGTTATAAAAGTTTTACTGCAGGCTCTGGATTGAGCTAATCATCCAAATGTTCAGATTCTACAGTCAAAAACAAATTCTGAGGTGGAAAGAAAGTGTTAGATTCCTACAACATATAGGCACTTGCTTTGGAGCTGCTTACTTAATCTTAATGTTTCACTTTATGGATGCAATGCCTCAGTGTGGCATCTCAATATATTTGGTCTGATTTTGATATTATTCATGATTGTCTGGGACCCTGCTGTCCCGACCTCTGTGAGGGTTAGCTTAAAGCATTAGCAGAAATGCAAAAAAATGTATTTCTCTAAGTATATATGACATCCAGACATTTGATTACCACTTTTTTATACTTACATTTTTATATACTATACATTTTTATACTTGCATATGTTGACCTGATTGTGATAATATAGGTGATCATGTGAGTCATGGCGTGCCAGAAGGGAGTTCCTCCTCATAATGTTTAGGCCTCGACTTCCGAAGAGAATAATGTTAAAGTTTTAAATTTTATATAGGAGTATCCTCAAGTATGTGATTCCTTGAATACATTAATTATTACACATTGCTCTTGCTGGAGCATAGTTTCAAAATGCTGTATGGAGTTATTCTTGATACATAGACGGAAACAGATAACGATGATAGGTTAATGTCTTTGAAGATGATAAAGATCTCACAACCTTACAGGATATCTTTTCATCCGCGGCTGTTTATCACTTAAAAGCAGTTGAAAGGTTTTTGTTGCTTTTTTCAGTTTCTTTTGATCCTTCGCTGACGTCAAAGTCTGTTTTATTGGTCTTGATTCATCCTTGTAAGGAGGTCATATCCAAATTCCTGTGTGCGGGCGAAGTGGCGTCTTTCCACTGATTGCATTTTTACACAACATCCCGGCAGAGAGGAATTCCTGCGTCAACATGTTGCTCCATGACTTAGCCATACTGGAAACTCAAGAGTCCAGAGTGAGGCTGCTGGCTCATGGGATTGGTGGTAATCCCTGGTGGCTTGTATGCTTGGAGCCGTTTAAAACGCATGGATGAGGTATGTACTGTATTTGCTGCGTTTTGAAGAATCAATCGATTTTTATTGCTTATCCTGTGAGATACGAGTGGAAATAAAGAAAAGCGTGTGGTAGTGCAATTCCGACACGTCCCACGTGGACGCGCCAAGTACCTTAGTGATAATGAACATTGAGTTGTTTTTGATGTGTACAGTGATGCTTGACTTGTTCTAATGGATGTATTCAATTGCTTACGTAAAGCCAAAAAAAAAAAAAAACAAGACGCCCATTTGCTGCAAATACAGCACATGCCTCATTTGCTAATTTTTAATGGCTCCGAGTATATGTAGATAGGTATTGGGAAAGTTCACTTATAACAGCTAAGATTGCCATGTCTCCAGGAGAGCTCACTAAGGTTGAAGACAATAGTCCGGTCTCTTGCACTTCCAGACTGACGAACTTACTGAGCACAATAAATTCCATAAAGTTCAGTGAGGCATTGGCTGCACAATTTATTAACCCTTAGAGTGATAAATGCAGCTATTGTTACTCAATGATGTGAGATATCAAAATCAAAGCTGTTGAAAATCAAGTTGCGATTTGTTTAAAAGAGCTCTCACAGGGATAGGTTTTCAACAGCGCAAGATAATTAAATTTTTATTTTTTTAAAGTTTATTTCAGCGCTCTAGGGGTTAAATGTACAAGGGCGTCCAGACTCACAGTCATGTAGACTCAAAGAGAGTCCACAAAGGTTGCAGATTCTGGTGGTGAGATTTCCCAATATTCTTACCAGTAAGGTTCTGATGACATGAAAGATGCAAGGAGGAAACTGCAGCAAAAAAAGAAAAAAAAGGATGGAATTAATAATAATACTAGGTTTTAGCTTTTCTACCAAGTCCCATTTGTGCGCTTAGTCTCTCAGAGCTGTGGTCTTTTAGACTTCAAATAACAACCTTGAGCATTTAGTCAATATCACAGTATGTAAAACCGAAGTCTACAAGGGCCTGGAGTTCCAAACAAAAGTGCGGTCTTATGGACGCTGCCAACTGCTTGACGGAAATTCGGGTTGGCAGCCAGTAGCGTGGAAACCGCAGTGCAATACGACAGAAATTGTATCGAACGGGGTGTTCACAAAGAAAAGGGGAAAAAAATTGTATGTCACCAGGAGAGGAGGAGGGGGAGGAAGACAGTGACGACACTGTTGTAAACTGGCACCTTTTGTGCCATTGATTTTAACTGTAAATTTACAATAAGTGAACAACAGGGTTGCGTGTATGTTAAGTGTAAACCACAGTTAAATTCGCTCACGACTCCATTTACAGTTAAAATAACCAGGGAACAACCCGTTAATTTAACAGTTAAATTCAGTAAGTTTATAACAGTGTAACAGTGAAGGAGAGAGAGACAGTTATTAAATCAACATGAAAATCAGCTATTGGTTTAATATGAAAAAGCCAATAAAAAGCAATTTCTCTATAATCTATGCAGCCTGTATATTTTATATAATTTCTGATAACCTCCAAACTCTGAACTCCAGTCAGGGCAGGTATAGTCAAACAGAATAAGTATCTTTTAGAATTTTTTTTTTTTTTGCAGTACGTCCCTCCATGTATTTTTCACTCACTGATTCGCTTTGGTGTTCTGACTGTGCCAACCTATGGGCTCATTCTGATATCATCTGATTTTGAATGGGCACAATGGCAGTGGATGACTTATATTTATTTTAATAAAAACAATCCTGATATAAATATGGCTGCTTTTTGGAAGGGACTGGGATTATTCATGCCATCCTTCTTTAAACTGAAACGTGTGTGCGGTCTTTGTTGACAGGATGCAGCTGTGCCTGGCCTTAAGCAATGGTGGCATTGTTTGTGAGTTCCTGGATGGGGTTCTCATCTCACTGCACAAGGCCGGTGGCTTTGCTTCAAACATGGATTAAAAAAAGTGTTTTGGCCACTGTGCAATCTTTTGAAATGCAGCTCCAGCTGTCATCATCGGATGAGGCAGCCTGTGGCCTGGTAGTTAAGACCTTCGACCGCGATTCAGCCGTTGATGAGAGTCGGCGTGGCCCCTGATTGGGCAAATCAGTTGAAAGTGTCCTGAAACACAAAAGCAAAGGCTAAATAACCACCGTGACAGCCCTATTAAGTCAGGCAAGCATATTTCCTCCCTTAAACTCCTCTTGTGGTGACGCCTTTTAGATATTGAACAGAAGTTTTTGTGTTCCCAAAGTGAAAGTTATCCATTCTATTTATCAGTTGTAATTTGAAACAAATCTTACCGTCAAGGTGAGTTGACTCCTATTTTTAAGGCAGCCGGTGAACTTTCCTGTCCAAATTTAACCAGCTTGATTTTTTTATTTATTTATTTTTTGCATTGTAATGAAGGAAAAAAAGAAATGGCTCTCCAATAGAAAGACACAACCAACTAACAACCATTGGCTCTGTATTAGCAAGCCCTCTGGAAGAGAGTATTAAATGATTGGTGAAGACAGTTACATTTGGGCAGTGGGTGCAATGCCTTTTTTCCATACCCCAATAAGTAGCTTTGGAGTTACAGTCAGTGCCTCTGGCTGACTAATTCTGCAGGATTATACTTCCATCTCTCACCAATGAACAATGAGTATTTTTTTTTTTGCCCCAAGTTGGTGTCTTGTTAATTTTCCATGTGTCTCTCAGATGTGGTTCAGGCTATTTCAGAATTCTGCTTTCAAGCGCTAACCGAGCCCTTTGAGTCTGGGATTAGACTGAGGCCATGACGTTTTGCCGAAAAAAACTTTAAAGGATCAAGGAAGAAAATGTGAAAGCATCAGATGTTTACCGTGTAATAAAAGTGTGTGTTATTTGTTGTCAGCTACAAAGTGGTATCACTGGACATCAAAGGACATCTGGTTGCTGTTTTGTCGTCAAACAATACGTGGATAATGTATCAAAAGCTGGGTAAGATGTTTACATATATTTAAGTATAAACAGTCCACGCTTACTTTTAAAGGGCCACATCATTTAGGACTGACCATCTCTCCATCAACACTGTACCTCAGTGAACGAGGTATAAAAATTGTTCCAATCGACTGGGGGGTTGTTTCTGGTCAAAGCTGTTCTTGTCCACGTGAAAACAGGTGGTGCATAAAGTGTTCACTTTTTATTACAAACGTACTTTATGGATGTATATTAGAAACATTCAAATAATACTTATCGAGCTAGATCTTCAGATATTTGCTGTTACTTGACACTTTTTCACTCATGCAGACGCACCACACGCATACACACACACACACACACACACACACGCGTGCACACACATAGTAACATGCAGGCACATATTCAAATGATTTGTCAGTATTTCTCCAGACACTACAGACCCATCTGGTTCACATACAACTGTTCTGAAGATATAAGCACTGAACCTAATTCACTGACAGATAAAAGAGTCTAATCATCTGGATTATTTGGAAGGGATAAGACCACTAGCACAATTATTGTTATTAATGTTGAGCTCTTTGACTTATTGAACTTGAATGTTTTGATAAAATGATGTTGATAAAATGTTTTGATGAAGTGTTATTGAGAAAGAAATAAAATGGCTCTTCCCCTGTGTTTACAGCATGCTACCGGTATGCAATCAGGGTTACCAGATGAAACAAAGTGCTCTGTGTAAACTATGTGAAGCCGCACTGGGAACGGGATATCAGATCCGTTTCACATCACAGGTATTGTTCAGAGATGACTAAGACCAAACCGAAAAACATGCCACAAAACACATCACTAAACAAATATGGGTCAGCTGCACACAAGGCCTTGAAGTGGTGTGACGTGTTCTGGCCGATACAGTAAACAGTTTGGGTGTACGGAGGAGAGCGCGTGCAGAAGAGACCCTTTGAACTAATTTTGTATTGTTAATAGCAGATTAAAGGAGGTGTTGGTGGTGAGGATGTCAGTCATATGGCTGCGCCAGGATAAGGGGGCAGTGAAAATACAAGTTAACCCTTAGAGTGCTGAATTACATTCTTTTTAAAAATACAAATTTAGTTATCCTGTGCTGTTGAAAATCTATCACGTGGCGACTTGCGGGAGCTCTTTTAAACAAGTCGCCACATGATATGTCTTCAACAGCTTTGATTTTGATTGCTTACATTACAGAGCGACAATAGTTGCCTTTAGCCCTCTAACAGTTAACTACTTTTGCTTTTTCAATCACCCCCCCACCCACCCGCCCACCCAGATCCAAACCTTATTTCTTCAGATCCCCCCCCCCCCATCATTACTACAGTGTTGTGGTCCCATAAGGAATGTGCTGGAAAGACCTCTGCTTACCTTTGGTGACATGTGGCAAGGATTTTCTGCTTGTAAGCAATTTTTGAGGCCCAGTCTCTCATTGTTTCTCAGGATTGCTCCTTTTGAATGAGGTCAATGTTTTGTACAATTTTCTACAATTTTTCTACAATTTCACGCTGGTTGAGTCAAATCTGACAAAAGCTCAGGGGTTTTGTCACTCACTTAAAAAAATAGAGTGATGTATATTTTCTTCGCAACACTTTTTGAGAAGGGTACGTTAGTTACTGCAGCAATAAGCATTAACTATCTGTTGATTAACAGTTAACTTATGTATCGGAGTGCCGAATAAGTATTATGTAAGCATTATAAATGCTCTTTCTCTCCCTTATTGTGAAATTGAAAAGATCACTTGGTTATTCTTTAAGTGACAATTCAAATTATTAAACCATGTCTAAATTGATATCTTACTTAACATGAACTCCGTTTGTAAATGATAATTACACATTTGCTAACTGCTACTTGACTGTTAGTTAATGCTGATAACTGCATTTACTATAAATAAATACTGCACTCTTATTGTAGATTGTCACCGTTTTTTTTTTTTTTTTTTGCTTTCCTTTGACTTTGACCCATTTAAGCCTGTGTTACATTGAACAGTCCACATCTGGTACGCTGAATCCAGTGAAACGTTAGATTTTAATTTCTTTTTTTTTAACTGGTTCCACTCAACTGTCCTAAGTAACTTTTAACTATATAATCAGATTTTTGGCCAGTGTAAATAAAAAAATTATTTAGAAATTTCTTAACTGAGTTTTGCGGTTGACGTAAGCAAACTCTTGCATTTCATTTTTCTGGTGTAAAAGCTTGATGAAAGTTTGCTTTTATTTCCGCTGAAAATCTCACAGCGGAAAGTTCTTTGATGTCTTTGCTCACTTGACACGCAAAGTTAAATAAAACACTGAGTACGGCTGGGCTTAATAACAGCTGCCTCTATTTCCTGCTGGCAGTGCTGCTCTCAATTCGATAAACTTGAATCAAAGGGCAAGGTTGACCCGTTGGTACTTTTTAATACTTACTTTTGCTCATTATTACCGCAATGTGGTAACTTTAGAGAAGACTCAGGCACATAGTTTTTACTTCACGGCTCTAGTTAAACAGACTGTAAGTGTCACGTACGCATGTTTGGCAAAAAGAAGAGATGAAAGCACCCTGCTCTGAGGAAAAAAATATTGCCCTCCCAATTTTTGTCATGGTTGTTATAAAGCGGGGGGAAATGCTGCCTCACATTAAAGAGAGGGCAACTGTTTGCTGTTGAGCCGAAATAATTCAGAAGACTGGTGCTGTAGCTCCGTGGCAGTGACCTGCGCAATAATACATTAAAAATGTTTTCATTTTCAAGGTGAAATCCTTTAATACTAAGTTGAGTCCTAATCATTTGTAAAAGCTGTTCGGTTGAGGCATTGTAACTGTTGGTTCAGTCAAGGCCATGAATATCTGCATACTGACACGGTTATCACCTTCGCTTGCCAAGAAAATTTGCTCTCCACACGCATCAGTGAGCCTTGGCTGCCTATATGAACTTGTCGCCACTTCATTGGTTTTGCTTTCTTGTACCGCTTTTGGTAGGTACTGACCACTGCAGACCAGGAACACCCCTCAAGAGCTGCAGCTTTGGAGATGCTCCAACCCAATCGTGCAGCCATAACAGTTTGGCCCCAGTGAAAGTCGCTTGCACTCTCACGCTTGGCCATTTTTCTGCTTCCCAACGCAGCAACTGCGAGGACAAAATAATCACTTGCAGCCTTAAATATCCCATCCACTGACAGGTGCCATTGTAACGAGATAATCAATGTTATTCACTTCATCTGTCGGTGGTCATACTGTTATGGCTGATTGGTGCATGCTCTTAGAGTGCTTTGTAGTTGCTATCTTGGTTGCCTACCTCACTTTTATGATGCTGAAGTTAAATGAAGGATATTATGTCAAACTGAAAACTCTCAGCTGTTGATTCGGGAGCACATCCACATTGAGTGAGTGGTGCAAAATGAAGCAAGCGAAGCAGCTAGTGAAGCAAGCCATTAGCCAGAAAAATCAAAGAAGCATATTAGAGAAATAAAGAAAGCATTAAGTTTGGTAAAATGTTTGGTTGATTCTCAAAAAGGTACAATACCCTAGTTAGCTCAGGAAAAGGCCCCAAAGACCATATATATCAACCAGGGGCGGAGACGGACACCAAAATCCACCGGGAAAATTCTGCCAGCACCGGCCCTCCATCATCTTTTTTTTAAATCTGGATGAAGCCAAATTGCCAAAATCTAATCAATCAAGAAAAAAAAACGCATTAGATTATTATTACGTATTTATTTTATTAATAAAAATAATATTAATAAAATTAAATAAATTAATAAAAAATTAAATTAATAAAAAAAATAAATACGTATTTATTTTATTTTTTATTTTTTTGAAAAATACTTTTTTAAGACAAAATCAAATGTTTTCAGTATCAGTAAAATAACAACTGGTAGATTGATGTGCCCACTGATCTGTACTGAGAGTGTTGTTATTCTGAGACGAGTTAAATGACAGCTGTGCGTGTGGAAAAGCACTCTGGTCCGTAATCGCAGAGCAGATGCAGAGCTGAGGAGAGGAGAGAAAAAAGAGAGTGAGTGTGATGAATAAAAGAAGAATATTTCCTTGTTGAAGAAAAAAATCCCTGAGAGATAGTTGATAAAATCGAGCGCACCTTCCAGGCGGTAAGCATATCTGTGTCAGTGTCAACACTCAAGAAAGGGCATCATCAGAGTAAATATTGAGGGTTTAACCCGAGGTATAAACTACTGGTAAGAGTGATCAGAATATTTCCCAAAAATATTTGAGAAAACTGTGCAGTCAATGAACAACTTTCTATGTGTCACTGACAAAATATTAATGTACCTGACTATTTGACAGCTCCTCTGCGTCCCTTTCCTCAAATCTGTTCGATAAATTCTAAAATTACTGGGTCGCATACAGGAAATTCACCGAACCAATGAAAGCAGGTAGCATATGCCCATAAGAAAGGTATCAGTATCCGCGGTTGCCACACTTTCTATAAGAGCTGTAAAGCCATGTTATAACCAGATACTTAAGGTAAAGCTGCCTTGGCTGTTGATTTTCTGATAACTGATAACAGGACCCTTATGTAGGTGCCCCATGTGTTTCAGTATTTTCATCAGAAAGAAACTCCTCTAAGAGTTTTTAACCTTTTCAAAAGTGACTGGTTAATTTAATCAGCTCCAGTGAAAGATTGTTGAGAAAAAAAACAGGGTTACAGAAGTAATTAATGGGCTTGTCTCAAGCAGGAATGTCGACTAATTGGGCTCTAGTGCATAGTTTTTCAGTGTGGTCAGAATGGGCGTTTCCGACAGTCTGAATGCCCTTTGATTTTAAGAAACACTTGAGAGGAATCACATTGCCACACAAAAAAGTAGGAAGCGCTTTGATTTTCTATTATGCAGAACGACATTTTAATACCGCATACCAAGCTCTTTTTTCCTAATGCAGTGAAAAATTGAGGTTCAATCTGTGTAGCACCCCTCAACAGCCTATATAAAAAATATAAATTCTTTCTGTTTAATCTGCCAGAAAATAAACTAACTTACTTATCCTATTCATGTTTATAGGACAGGATGAATTAAAAGGGAAGTAGAAATCTGCTTTCATGGTTGAAAATAGGGCTGGGTGTCAGAGTTACAGACTCATAATGCAGTGCCCGTTCAGCTGAGTTCACTTCGATGTGAAACCAGCACACTCACAGTTTGAAAAGACTTTTGGGGATAGAGGAGGAAACAGGTGGCGGACTGACTGAAAGTGGGATTTCTACGGTCTCTTTCAGGTCAGAAATAACCGAATGGGGACCCGGGGACAGGTGGCAACTCTTTAATGTTCTCGGCTTTTCATCTTTTCAAGTGTTTGTTTCTCAGAGGTTACTGTCCGGAAGACCTTCGATCTGCTGCAGACACTGGCCTTTAATGTGGGTTGGCCTCACATGCAGTTGGAGAACTGGAGCATCTCTGGAGGGATTGTCTGACAACTTAAGTCACTCACTGCAACGTAACACCACTTGTCCCACCTTTGCCTGAGAGAGGGTACATGTTCTAACAGGTACCGTATCTTACTATTACTGATATAGAATACATAACCAGGAGTCATTAAGTACGTATATCATAAGCCCATGAAGTAAAATATGTTCGCTTCAGCAATGCAGCATTTTGCTGCTGAATGTTACCATGTGCCTGTATAATTCCATTATAGTAGCATCACCCTACTGCTACAATATGAGCTCCCCCCTTCTGGCAGAGGCTAATGCTGTGGGAGCTCCAAAATTGTATCTCATTCTATGGGGCTGTGCTGCAGCGCCTGGCCCTTTTATCATCTGTGATTATTTTGCATTTGTACATGCTAAAGGCAGGCACTTCCCAACTTATGGTTTTTCCCAGGAAAAATTAGGATTTTTTTGGCTGAATTATTCTTTGTTTTGTTTTTCCGTTGGGATAACTGCAGGGCGAGCCACACTTACGGCCCCACTTGTTTGATGTTGGGAAGGTCAGGACTGACATCCTCTCTCTGCTGACATGACAACTGTTCTCGGTTCAGTGAAGGGCAGGGATTAGCTGTCCCCAGTCAGCACTCTGAGGACGGCACGTCTCACCAGGCTTTTTACACAGCTGCACAGTGTCAGGGTCTGAATTACTGCGTTCAGTGTATTTCAGTCCCGTAGTGCATTTTTCACGTCTTTATCTTTACTCCTCGGCCTGCGGCACGTCGGCCGGGCGAGGGTATTGTCTTCCCCTACAGTGTCCGTCTGTCCGTCTGTCCATCGGCAATGTTACCGCTCTAGGGCCTTCAGGTTTGCTTCTAGGATTCTCCTTTTTGGGTGATGGGTACATCTACACATACTTCACGAGTCTATTGAATTCGGGGCATTTTTGACCCTTAGTTTGGCCATCAGGGGGCTTATTGTGAAAAATAAAAAAATTATTATTTTTTATTATTATTTCAGCTGGGACACTCAAATTTTTACTGAAGATACATAGGATCACCCTTCATCACAGATCACCCACATTTTTATTTGACCTATTTTTTACCGTTTTCTAGGTCGAATAGCATAAATGCTGCCAATCTTTACATTCAACAACGTTACTGCTCTAGCGCCTTCAGGTTTGCTTCCATGTTTCTCATTTTTCGGTGGGTGGTACAGCGATGGATCCTTCGCTTACCTATCGAATTCCAGCCAATTTTGATTCTTAGTTTGCCCACCAAGCGGCATATTGTGAAAAATGAAAAATGGCCACGCCAAGGTTATTAATATCAGCGCTTGGCTTCATTACATATAATATATTATTTCTGCAATCAGAATCCAACTAACACCCGATTTAACTTACATACGCAGGCGACGGGTCTTAAGTGCGATTAGCACGGTCTGTAGTCTATGATTTATGATCTATGGTATAATGGCTTTAAACTTAAGGTTCACTCGCAAGCTGTAAACTTTTAAAACTCAATAGTGTAATCACACTAGCAGCCACTAGTAGCCACTGCCACAATCCACGAGTTGGGCAAGTTTGATTATTTTTTTGTCATTAGAAAATATATCAGTCTAATGACAGCATTACCAGCAAAACAACTGACCCATGAGAGGAATAGCCCATAATAACATTGACCTGAAAAATATTTGCTCTGATTCTGAGAGCTGAAATTCTCAATACTCATATAAGATGTGCAATAGAATTATCATTATAAAAGTTTATTAAAGGAATAAACCCTGTGCCATTCTAAGGCACGACATGCCGCGGAGTGCCGTAGTGCCCCTCTGCCGTGATAAAATCACTGTAACCCACTGCTTCAAGGGGCTTATTGCTTTTATAAAATGGTTACCCTACATATAGTCCATTAAATAAACACACAAGAAAAAAAAATCAACAAGTGATTGGTAATAATGCAACAATAAAATTGAGAATTATTCATTCTTCCAGCAAGCAAGATTGAGTGGACAGAATGATTGGCCAGCAACACAGACGCTACCATTGCTTTTTCATCTAGCACCTTATCATGTCACATCAGGCTATTTGGGCTCATTAATGTAGGTATACCTTGAAAGCAGGCTATTTGGAATGTCTCCTTCAGTCTTCCCAAGACCCCGTTAAATAATTTTATATCCGTTTCAGTTTCAGTTCTAGAGTTTCCTTGTACTCAACTCGCGGTGATTGGCCATATCATTACAACCTGCATCGAGAGTAGGGAAAAAGATTGACTTTTGTCCTCCACACTTGCCGGTATCCAGGCAAATATGTTGAATTGTGCATTAGTTTGCTAGCCAGCTTGTCAACTAGCTAGTGTTCACTACAATAGATGTGGTTACCCTACACATAGCCCATAAAATAAACACAAAAGAAAAAAAATCAACAATTCATCGTTAATACTGAGATAGTGAGCTAGTTAGCAATGTTGCTAGCAAGCTAAAGTGATTTTGAACTCTATAATGCTATAGCTAGCTAGGTAGATAGCCAACTGGTTAGTGGGTTAAAAGACTAAACTTTGCTAACACTGAAATAGCGAGCTTAAAGTCTTGAAACAAACGTAATCTAACAAGTCAGTTGAGTGCAGAATAGTTGGTTGCAAGGCCAGGCGCGTAGGGATATTTTGTGCTGCGGTCTGCCTCAGAATACAGTGGGTAACACTAATTTTATACAGGCATAGAACGTGGCTCAGCCAATCACATTTAAGGATGGGAAGCACCCGTTTTATAATATCAGTTGCACGCTGTTAGCAAGCAGATGACATTATACCACAGTTTTGTTTTGATATGCCAAAATACATCACCCCAGGTGTTATAAACGGACTCATTCAAAAGACTTTCTATTTTTTGTCGAATCAATGCTCTGTACAAATTTTTTTCTTAATTACCTTTTTTTTTCTATACACAATCTATGATCAAAAAAGATGTATATTGTTTACACCCTCATTTTTATGCTTGAATACTCTGCTCACCAAAAATGTATGCATTGTGCATGTATAAGCATTTGACAGGGAGCAGAAGATTAATTGTAGAAAATATGCGAGAATGAATATGATCAGTTGAGACTGCATTGACTGTTGACTCTGATGTGGCTTCAACCATATGTACGTCCATCCCTTCCAAACAGCCCCAATTCCTAAAAAGTTGGCAAGTTTTTGGAAAATAAAATTCTCTAGCCAGCTACTATTTTGGAAACATTGCAACAAAACATTATTTGATGCTTTAGCTTGAGAATTCGATTGAAAACCCCAGTGCTAAAAATACTTGAGTCGCAAAATGTCCATTTTGAAAAAATCCAGGCAGTTGACTTGGGTAACTGTGACAGACCGTTTCTCATCCGTACCACAGTGTGTGAAAATGTGACTTAAGTACTTTTCGTACAACTTTTCAAACTATTTAACAAAATGTATGCTCATTTCAATCCTCTCAACTGCCAAAGGCTCACATCAGTCCTGTCTATTTTTATTTTCAATTTCCGCGATGTGCCAATTTTATTGGAATTGGGGCTGTACACACTGTGCCATTCATCAGTGATGTGAAAATATAATGTATTTTTCAGACCTTTCCATTCCTGTGTTTTTTTGAACTCTGGCTCTGAAGTTCTCTAAAATAGTGTTTTTTTTTTTTTTTGGTCCTCATTAGCTGTTGTTTGTTCATCCCTGGTAATTACCCGGTAAGAGGCTTTTTTTTCTGTAGAACATTAGGTTTGTGATTGAGCGGTTTAAAGGAGTCAAAGCGCTCAGGTCTGCACAGCAGGGTGGCACTTCAGATCACTCATCGCAAATCCCTCCGGAGCCCCGGAGGAAATCATTGATTTTTTTTTTTCTCAAGCCTTTTTAAAATTGCCGTCAGAAATAATCCGCTTTAATAGTCCCCCTTGTTTTCCTAGGATTTAAATTCTGAGCCAATGAGAAAAAAAAAACATTTAAAAATAAAACTAGACTTTAGACTAAGATCTCATCTGGGTTGAGTCCCTTCGGAGTTTCTTTAACACATCAATATGTTTCCACAGGCACTGATTTAATAAAGAACCTACTAAACACTGAAGTTGTTCACAGGGATCTTTACTAGTGAAAGTGAGGACATTTCCCACTAAAACTAGTCATTTGGTTGGTAATGACAAATGCAGAAACAAGGCAAGTGTTAATGAGCCAAACCTTGGAGGAAAAAACAAACAAACAAACAAACAAACATTACATGTATACAGCAAGCAAATTAGCAAGCTACTCATTCACAACAGTCTTTACTTCGGTCAATTTGCAATTGTTTGGAATAAAGCACAATTTACACTGCCTGGCCAAAAAAAAGTCGCTCACTCAAATATTTAGTTGGAACCCCTGTGGCTTTGATTACAGTGCATATTCGTCTCGTCATTGTTTTGACAATTATATGCAATGCCAGAACATTTATCTTCTTTCAGAAATGCCATAATTTTTGGCCGAGATCTTGTCTTCTCGACATAATGGTTGAACCACTCGGTGGTCTTTCTTGAGCACATCCCAATAACTTTTAATGTGTTTAAGGTCAGGACTTTGTGGTGGCAAATTTGTTTGTGAAAATGATTCCTCATACTTGTTTTTGTCATTCATGGTTTTCTTTGCTAAATACAAGCCAATAAGTTGCCCGTTCTGAAATACTGTAACATCTTTTCCAACATCAAGGGATGTGTCTTCCGACATGATTTTTTAAGAAATGAGTAGCAACGTGCTTCATCAGTCAGGGTTAAAATGTTTATTTCCAGCTGAAACATATTAATAACCACAATAATGATCCAATTATAGAATTTGTTCATTAGTTTCCAAACGGTGACTTTTTTTTTGGCCGGGCAGTGTATAATCTAAATGGCACGTAGGGACAGCTTTTTTTTTTTTTTTTTTTACACAGCTGCTTAAAATCGTAAGTAATCCCTGGAGACATGAGAAGCACATGATTTAAAAGAAAATTAACAGCTGTTATAAAAAGTGATTGCAGCTGAGATTGGAATGAAAACTGGAATACACAAGGGGTTCTAAGGACTGACGCTGCAACCACAGCTGAAATCCAGTTCCATTGAACAAATTGCACAAGTGTTCACTGACTTTTGAAACCACAATTTTGATTGTGTATCAGTTGATGATTTATCTCTTTGAGCCCCGCTCCCTTTGCAAGTACGTCTCTAGGAGAGAGAAGTAAAGTCCAGTAAAGAGGGATATTTCTTTTGGCACCAAAAGCACATTTTATTTTCACACGATCTCTTCCCATCTCCTTCACTCTTCTTTTTGAAAGTTGTTCAGGTTCGGGATTTCATGTCTCTCCAGGGCATGACGTCCTTTTCTCGTTGAAAACAGCAGGTGCTCAACTAAGCTGGTGTTCCTTTCCCAAAAGCCTAGTTGCTAACGAGATAGCAGCTTACTTAGTTGGAATCAGAGCTCTGGTTCAAACTATTTAGGTTGCTAACATAGCTAGCGACTAAGCTTTTGGGGAAACGTACCCCTCGCTATGACCAGCATTTCAATGCGACAGCTTCACATTTTGCCAGGCTGCAGTTTCTGGCTACAGTTGGTTGAGACTGTAGCCAAGATTGCGCCGAAGAGTTTTGCACAATGCTGGGATTTTCAGTGAATCGGAGAAAAGAACTGCTCCAGACGACACAGAGTTCAGACTTAAGTGCCAACGCTGGCTTGCTAACCTATTCTATTCGCATGTTGACCAAGCCCATCCTGTCCACACATTTTCTTTTGTTGGCAATCAATTGATAATTTCAGTATCAGTTTTCAGTATGTTGTCACTATAGACTGTAGCAGTCCAACACCAAATGTACCCCATTCTCTTGCATTTGAAAATGAACCTCAGGGAGTCTTGTACATTGTAATTTGTCACTTAAGATGGGCAGGAAATGATGGATGCAGCTATTCAGTGTAATCAATGCATTTCTGGATGATCGTTGGGGAGAGTGATTCGGAGAAAAATGCTAAATGTTATTGCTATGTTTTAATTCAAAATTGCTTGAACTGACTGATTATTTGACTTTGTAATAAAAACAAAATGACTAACATAACAGTTTGGTTTTGGATGAAAACGTTAAATGCAAAGCCAGGGCCAGTACAAGCTTTTCTCAGTCTTAGCTTTGTGAGTCATAATCACTCTTCAAAGCACAGAGAATTAAGTCGTTTTTTAGGGGACTATATACTGTAAATGAACGACTCTGAGTCATATGAGATTGATATGAAAGGTTCTATCATATTTTTCTGACTTCTGACTCATGTCGGCAGCCAAGGACACCTGAAATCATACGTAGACTACACACAATTTACTGTTATTTAATTTACTTCGACATCTGCATCATCAATCTCTTCATCATTCCTCATGACCTATAGCTACAGCAATTTCTGACCAAGTGGCCTCAGGGTAAATAATCACTTTGAAAAGGAACAGGACCTAATTATGAAAAATTAATGATGTTAACAATTGTATTTGCAAGTGTGGTCGGAATGCCAGGCAGTATACACAGGGAGTCTCCAGGACTAATATTGCGAACCACTAGTTTAATTCATCACAATAGCTCTTCCCCTCACAGCCCTTAATGAATAATTATTACTTATTCGAGGCACAGTGACAAGACAAAACATTAAATCCTTGCACAGAAGAAGCAAATAACTTAGATTCTCTCTTCGCAACAGCGATGTTGATGTCTGCAGACTTTAGACAGTGAGCAGTCGGCCCTCACAATCTAAGTGCTGTATGAGTGAGAATTGGGACCTGAGTGACTTTGAAAAGGACCAAATCACCATGGCTGACAACCGGGTGAGAATAGTTCTGAAACAGCAAGACTTCTGGGGTGCTCCCAGTAAACACTGGTGAATACTTACCAACAGTGGTGCAAGGAGGGACAAACCATGAAAAAGGGCAGCGAAGGCTATCCCACATAGTCTAAACCGAAAGAACGGCCACTGTGGCAGCACAAGTTTTAAAGAATATTAATGAAACATGAGGAATGTGTCATTGTGGCACAACACGCAGTGCATCACACCCTGTAGCTGCAAACCAATCAGAGTGCCCAATCCAATCCCTGTCCACTGCCAAAAAGGCCTACAGTGGGTATGAGAGCTTCAGAACCGGACCTTGGAGCAGATGAAGAAGATCCCCCGACCCACTGAGTCCCATATTTTGCCTTTCATCGTGTACATCAGCTGGGTATGGGAGCGGCATTGACCTGGCAAAGAGATGTGGGAAAATGATGTGTGCTGTGGGAAAAGACAAGCTGGCAGAAGATGTGTGATGCTCTGGGAAATGTTTTGCTGTGGAAACCCTGGGTCTAGTAATTCAAGTCGATGTCAGTTTCACTGGGCTGTTTTTGTGGCGCCAAGGGGACCTACACAATATTAGGCAAGGGTTTATAATGTTGAGGCTGATTGGTGCAAGTTTTCATATACAACTCTAATTTTTGAATGGTATGCAGAAACACATCCCATTTCAACCATTAAGCTGAATAATCAGTTATTTCCATTTCACCTCTTTATTATATCCCCGAACGCCGAGCGGCGTTTCGGGGATATTATGTTTTTGGTCCGACCGCGGCCGCCACAGCCCTACGTGTTAACGCGATAACTTCAGTAATATTTCTATTAGAAATTTCATGTTTTGCATATAAGTACGTATCATCAAGAGGAAGAACTGATTCGATTTTTGACAATTTGCAATTTCTAGATTGGCAACCAAAACTGAAAAATCATGGTTTTTATCATATCTCTGGAAATATTTGTCTGATTGACCTCAAATCAAGTGCAAATGAAAGGTCATGACCTGAGGATGTGTCCCATTATACCTGATTGGTTCAAAATTTTGACACAAGGTGAAGCTTTGTCACATAAAATTCACCATTTTTGCCATATCTTTGGAACCATTTGTCCAATTGACATGAAACTATGTGCAACTGCAAGGTCATGACCTCACAACGTGTCACATGATGACATCATACCTGTATGGTTCAATATTTTGCCACCAGGTGGTGCTTTGTGATGGAAAATTACCATTTTGGCCATATCTTCAGAACCATTTGTCCGTTTGACCTGAAATGTAGTTCAAATGAAAGTATATCCAAGGTCTATTCAAGGATTGGGGAATTGGAGGATTGGGGGCATTCGGGGATATACCCCAAACCGTCACCTCCGGCGGCATAAGCCTAGTTTTTCAATGTTGAAACACTGCTCTCTGAAGTGAAACGCAGTATGGCATTCTTGACTTTTCAAAGATGATCTCAACCATGGTTCTGAATAAAGGAATGTTTTCAAGTTGTTCATCTTGTGTCCTCAAACTGAGACACCCAGTTTGTACTCACACCAGTTTATGTGAGTGTTTGTACGATGTCTGTGTGCGTGCCTGTGCGCGTGTGTATGGACATATAAGTGCGTGCGTGGCTTGCATGTTAAATCATTAATTTCTCAATACTCCTCATAAAGTGATTCCCCTTCTGTGTAATATGAACCTCTGAGTCCGTACAGAAGACTTGTTTACTTTGGCAGAAAATGAATGTCAAGCATTTGGATCATTGATTAAGTGTGTTGAACAGCTGAGGAAAGTGAACATCTCCTGCTTTCTTTCTGCCTGTCCTCATTTGACTCAGAGCACAATGGGAAAACAAAGGGAATTACATTTCCCCTCTCAGACATGACTATTAATTCCTCTCTTTTCCCCCAAAAAGACAACAGAACTGATTTTTCAACCACTATTTCAAAGCCTTGACTTTTAGTTAACCTCATTCGATGACCCCTCTCCACCTACAGCCTATAGAAAATGTGCACTGTTTCTGCGGCACTTAAGCTGCTTTCACGCTGGACGCGAAACGATTTTTTCGCACAGGAAGATTACATTCAAAGTCAATGCAAAGACGCAAATACACGCAAATTTATTTCCTTGCAGCGCAAAGTCAATTTTGCGCTGCTCTGAAAAGTCTGCCGACCGGTACGACCGGGGATCGAACCCACGTCGTGGTGGTCACTACTGCTCCGCAATGCGGCGCCTAAACTGAGTGAGCCAACCCGGCAGCGCACTGTTGATTTATATCGACTCTGGTGACGTTAAACTTGGCTGAGAACGCAACTGCGGATTTGCGAATTCGTGCTCATTCAGGCCAGGAACACATCTGATATGCATACCATTTCTGAGACGGCTGCTACATAAACACCACAGTTCCATGCTCTGTTAATGATTTTATGCCTGCCTTATAAACTGACTAATGGCAGAAACATGCCAGGTGAATTTCGGTTGGTTCACAAGCTATCCTGTTTGTGGGCTAAGATTGCCAATGTCCCTCAATGGTGTTTCCCATTTTGAATAATGGCTAATGATAATTTTGGGGAAGCTGTTACTGTCAACTATGAGAGCATTCATTGGTGGTTTTGTGTGCCAAACACTTGGAAAAAAAAACGTTATGTGCAATAAAATTGGCATCATAGTTAAAAGAAAGAAGATTATTAGCTGTACATTGGTACTTTTGACTTTTCAACACAGCCAAGGTGGACAGTCCACCAAAGTGACCTGCTCCAATCAACTCAGGAGGTGGGTACTGTTACTCATGGTTCCTCGGACTCTCGTGACGATGAACCTTTGCTTCTTTCATATTATGCAGTCATCTATCGCCATCAGCATATAATTGACACCAGCCGAACGGCTACATGCGCATAGTCGACCAGGAGTGGAGCTAGAGAGCAATGAGACAAGCAATTTTAATTTGCTTAAAGGAGCTGCGTCACAATTACCGCGCATGCTTACAACTTTGAACAAAGAAAATCTGCTGTCAAAGCCAAAATCTAGATGGTATTTTTTTTCTTCTGCGATTATATGTAACGGCAACCAGCTTACATTCTTTGAATCCTGCGGCTAAAGCTTAAAATACCTCTTTGGATCCTCAAATTTCCATAGAAAGCTTCTTAATATAATAAAAAGTTTAATTCCAGAGGAACTGAAATATATAAATACAATCCAAAACAATGGCTGGATAAGGATGGAATCAGATTATGACTTGCAGTCAAGCAGACTCACTTTCTTGGGATGTAAGCTGTGATCATGCACAGTAATTGTGAGACAGCTCCTTTAATCTCTATTACCCACCTGCGAGGCTGGGCAACTTATTGCTTCGCCCATGCAGACATGGCCAGAAATGGCGTGGCTGGAATTTGCGAACATAACCACAGAGCTAGAGAAAAAACTTTTACCCGGGCATTTCAAAGAGACTACCTAATGTAAGACACTGGAGCACTCTTACAAGTCTGTATGTTTTATTGCAGGGGGTAAATGACTGACTTTTCGACCAAAAGTATTCCTCAGAATAACCACAGAGCTCCCAGACAAATGTCTTATCGGTGAAGTACCTGGAAGCTGCAATGTCTACTTTGATAGTTAGAGTAAGTCTGGTCGGAGCCTAGTGGCCCATAAGGCCGGTGCTTAACCCCGGTTTCAGTAGCATGACGCGACTAGGAGTACTGCTACTCCCCCTGGATGGACCAGTCCATCGCAGGTACTTCGCCAGCTCTTAGTCAGGTTTCCCTAACAATTTGCTGGTACCGATTTATACACCTGGGTCCAGTAAGGAAGTGTGGGAGTGAAGTGTTTCGCCCAAGAACACACCACGAAGGCCAGAGGTAGTTGATTTATAGTAAATGATACCAGAATTGTTCTGCCCGTAACACAAAGACTTCTTGATTTAGGGCATTCTAGACCCCTCAATGTATGCACAACTGTAGTGATGTCATTGTGATAAACAGTTAAAATTCATGGACCATGTGAATGGCCTGCAATGGCAATAATATGATGATGATCATAACCCTTATAGTGATAGAAGCACGTGTTGGGCAAATATTGACCCTTAACACTGCAGCAATAGAACAACAGCACAGGAGATAAAAGAGGCCCAACACACATAAGGAGAACTGTCCCTTGTTAAAAACCAGTGGGAGGCATTACATGAGGAGCAAAAACCCGTCTGCCTGTCATTCTCAGCAGTAAATTCATCTCAGGGCCAAGGAGTTCACACATTTCCCTCACACCTTTCAGCTTTACCCAGGCTCTTTCGATACGAGACGCTCGCAAATCTTGAAGTGTGCTCTGTCAGAGCATATACCTTTGCATGCCACATTAGAAATCGAACTGCCCCGAGTGATGCGGCATGGAAAGGCGAGAGAGATACGTCAGTTCAAAAGGCTTTCTCTTTTTGGGGTAATTGGGGCCAGATGATGGAAAAGAGAACTGTGGCCCCCAAACCTGTGGAGGAAATATTGCGGTGGTGGGGGGTAGAATTTTACAGAAGGGTGTAGTTAAAGAATCGCCATGGATTTTATCGTTCTGCCCTGAGTGTATCGGGGGTAACCGCATGCCCTTTTGTGGGCCTGAGGTCCTCTGAAGTGTTTATGCTCAGGCACTGGCATCCCATGATAACAAAAACATGGGAGGAACGGTAAGTTTCACAGTTACCATGCGCATGAATGAAAGGGTGGGAAACGCAGTTTTTCCGCACTAGATTTGGAGAGAGCAGCAAGAAGCAGATGTTCACAATATGAAACAAAATGCACCTCCCTGCCCCCAGCTATCCCACACCCCACCCACTGGTATTAGGGAGATTTGTGGGGTTTGTGGGTAAGTGACGTAACCTTTTCCTGCATTTCCCCTTCCTCTCGATAATGCCATGGTTTAACTTTTTACACGCCTCAGTTTCTGTGTAACTGAAGTATCTGCCCTTCAGTTATGACAGAAGAATGGCCAAAAAGTGTATTTCCTGCATGAACATGGCTCGAATATTGTATAACACAGAAAGGTCAGAATTTGTGCGCTCACGGCAATGGAAGGTGTTGCTATGTTTTGAATTGTACTGTTCACCCTTATGAGGGATTTGAAAAAAATGTATACATTCAGTCTCATTGCAGAAATAGTCGTGTATGAAATCATGTATCACGCCATGACATTTCACTTATGAATGAACATAATCATAGCAGCCCGTTTTTGTACAAGCCGAACAACTACATCTTTTCAACGATGGATCTGGCATTATTGACTGTAAAACAGAAACATCTATCATTTTGATAACCGTCAAATGAAAATTTGGGAATTGTCATGCTGTGCATTGCTATGCATTCTTCATAATACAAACAACAAGTTGGTGGTACACTGGCATTTCTTAGAATTTTAAAATGGCTTTTTACACACCATAAAAGTAGCCTGCAGCCAAATATACTTGGAAATGGAAAAACCACGAATATATCCTTGATTTGCGGCTTTAGGAGGTAGGAGATATTCTTGAGCAGAATCCCTGAGGAATTACCTCATCCAAGTCTTCACTTAATACGAGGAACATCTGCTAAACTTCACCCATCCACTTCCCACCTGCGCACATAAAAATCTGCCCAGTATTGATCTACCATTAATGCACCATAGATTGTAGAAAAGATCAAATGTCAAAAAAACTGATGCTGGTAATATATTTTTTCCCAAAAGAATTCTGGGCACATCTCTGGTGGAAGAAACCTGGAGGAGTGTTTTGTTTGGCAAAAAAAGTATAGGCACAACTGATGTGGTTTGGAAAACTTTTCCGACAGCGTATTTGAAGATGTTATATGCAAGACGGCGACATGTGCATGTGTGCTGTGGAACTAACTTCAATCCCTCCTGTGACAGGTATATGTAGTCGGCTCTAAAGCTAAAATATTATGGAAACAGGAACACAGCAAAATGAAGAATGGAAAAAAAAAAAAAAACTTTTGCTGAGCCACAGCTTTTATCGGGATTCTTGTTAGCAGAACTTGAAACGGTTCATTCTCGATCAATAAACATGTCTTTTAATCTTTCAACAGTTTGCTCTGGGACCAGAATTCCAACGACCGACCGTCACAAGTTTTAAAATGAGAAGATTAACAGATTCTGAGACAGTCTGCGAGGAGGACAGGACTGACACATTTTTATTGGTGAGAGTGTTCGCCTGTTCGGCAGAATCCTGTACAGGAGGCAGTATGGACACACACTTTGAAGCCAGGATAATGAACAGAAGTGACTGGCGCTTGCCGTAGAATGAAAGCAGACTGGCGATTTGGTGTCGAGCATCTAACATTATCAGAAATGTACTTATCTGACAGGCACGCACAGTATGTGTGACTGTGTGAAGATGAATGAGAGAATATGGGCGTATAAATAATGAATCTATGGAAGCTGTAAATTTTTAATTGCTTTTCGAGTACAAACAGCCGATAAATCGTGAGGCTTCAGTCACGGTCTCAGGGGAGTTAGTTAGATTTTCTTTTATCTACTTTGATGTATTTATTGCCGCTGAAATTAAAATGAAATGTTCTCAAAATACGGATGACTATGACCTTTGTAGTTATTTTTCACTTTTTCCAACTCACCCTTGTTGAAATGATATTATTTAAAAAAAAAAAGTTTTGTATTTTGCTTTTCGATACTTTAAATGCCAGTGCCTGTGAAATGTAATACAGTTACAGAAAGAGGTAAATTAGATATTTTTATCGCATAGAAATATATTAATGAGAAGAACATGAAAGCTATTCAGGAGAGTAGATAGGCGGAAGAACCAGGTAAAGACTATCTGTTCAGATGGGAACTTAACTAACAAAGTGATGCTTAAAAATAATCCACTCTTCAATGCCATTTAAGAATAATTACATTTTTTTTCGCCACTGTACCTTCATAGCTATCTATGTAGATACAGTATAATGCTAAAACTTGTACAGGTCATCATAGTGAATGCCAGATTTGCACCACACAATATCATCCCGAAGTGATGAGTAAAATTGATATCCAGACAATACCATATTGTGAATGAAATCCAAGGCTTCTTGTTGTTCTATGCCATGAAGGCATTGCTTCAGTATATGAATGGGCCCCACGGGAGCCCCAATAGTGAGTCGCTATTGCCAACCGTGCCTGACAGCCAATCAGAGAAATCCTCAGCTGGCTCTAGGATTGGCTGGTGATGGGAGGTGGTCAGCAGCAGCGCACAACAGCAGCCCCTGCTGGTCACCCAGGTAACTAAAGATTTGTGTGTTGAGTAGCACAAGAAGGGTCATGAGCAGGCCATGAAAACTACAGTGCGCAAAGATGTGGTAGCTGACTTATCTTGTACCATACTCTCCCACATCAATAGAGGAGTTTAACCAAAATAAAAATCACAGGAGTGTGGAAATAGGTATGAAGCATCACAAATAATACAATTTCATACCCAAAAGAATGAAACAGACCCACACAACTAAGTTTAGTAACTTAAAATTGATTTGATTGATTTAACTGCTAAAAAATCTGAGAAGTTATTTTACAGTTACTTAAAGCAGTTGTAAAGAGCAGTTTTTTCATTTTTAGAATGTAATTGCATGTGATACACTTTACTTAGCATGGGGGAAGACTTCTGGTATTTGCTCCAGAATTAGAATGTTGCGTGTACATTTTCTGCTCAGTAATTCTCAGTAATGATCTTTGTTTTCTGTATTTACAGTGATACGTGACATGTAAATATAAGACTACAATTAGGTTGAATACATTTACTAGAAACATATTCCAGCATGCTTAAGAGAACAATATCCAATCAGTCAGTGAGAAGGAAGGCTACCATTGCCTGTAATTGCCTGGGAATCCCCTCTGAAGTGATTACAGGCATGAGTTGACTGATCGAGGTTCCCGACCATTGAATTCATCTTATAGAGTAATAGCATGTGGTCACTCTTTCTTAGAGGAAAACAGAATTTGTGGCAAATGTTTGGAACAATTTAGCCTCACTTGGATCACTGCAACAGAAATATTTCACCAGAAAAAAGATAAAAATGTCAAAAGTAGGCAAATTTGTGATATTCTTCCAGTTCTCGTTGATGATACAGTATGAATGTGAGGAGAAAAAAAACTTTTTTCCCTCCGTCAATTATCAGTATTCGCCTTTGTCTCCAGAGAATGGTTTTTTGTGTCGTACGATGCCAGCACAACCTAAACAAGTCTGTTTTCTGGAGTTTCAAGCCCCTGGGCAGAGGATACCAAAAGCCCTTATCCTCGCAAGAAAGGTTAAATAATACAAAGTGCACTTCAAAGGCCACGTTGTAATGAGACATGGTGGTTAAATGGCTTAATGTCATTGGATGTCCAACATAAAACGGCCCTTTTTTTCTGTTTAATTGTCACTGTAAATAAAATGGCTGCTCATTAAAGATGGAGGGTAAAGAAACGTTTTGCGTGATCTTGATATATTGAGCGCAATTTTTGAGCAGAATGAGCCGGAAACAAGACCTCACGTTTGTTGTTTGAGTGATTAGAAGGGGTTTTCCTGAAAGGTTGAGCAAGAGGATGGCATAGGTACTATTTAGCAGAAAAGCGGGCTGGTGTGTGCTGAGTCACTTAGTGAGAATGTTACTTCACAGGCACAGTGGGGTCATAGCTCACATTGATTTTTTTCACATCTCTACCTCTTTAATGTCTCATCATCTTCTTTCAGCTACGACCTCGTTACAGTTTTTTTGACAAACCAGTTGGCTTGCTATTTCAGTTAGTTTGAAGCAGCCAGGATCAAATATAACAAAAACAAACCAGATACAGTAACTGACAACACAAAAACTGCAGCCTTACCGTCACAGGATGTGGGCTCCAAGGGACATGATCCTCTTAAAAGCTACGTTGATTTTCTTGAAGAATTCTATACTGCTATTATGTATGCGGCTTATCCCTGGTGAGGGGTATGTTTCCCAAATGGTAAGTCACTAACTATGTTAGAGTTGCCTGGTAGCATGGTTAGCAACTTAACTTTTGGGAAAATTCCCCAGAGTAGTGAGGAAACTGAACCTTACCCCAGATTCCAATACATGAAAGGTAGGAATAGACTGTGGATAGTTTGCTGTCATGGTTTGTGAGATGTGCGTGTTGTTTGGACCTTTCTTTGCAGCTCTCGTCCCGGGACGATATCGAATTCCTGGGCCATCGAATTCTTTGCCCAGCTGGTTGATTGAGCTGGGGGGGCGCTACCCCAGAATCTCCAGATCCCCAGAATAAGTGAAGCTGGCATCAGCTGTAACATAATTACCCCGCCCAACCCGAAGGGTGAGGGAAGGGGTACTGTTTTCGGTTTTGTTTGTTTGGGTGTTTGTGCATTCGTTTGCTTGTGTGTTTGTTTGTTAACACGCTAGCGGCAAAACTAATGGCCAGATTCACCCCAAATTCGGTATCGGGATTGATCCCTATTGAATTTCATACAAGTAGGTGAAAGCATGTGCGAGGGGCAGGGTACCTGGCACCACTTGTTTTATCTGGTATGGCGATCTGCCAGATATATTAAACCTTGACCTTTGCATTATGTGAAATACAAACATTGCGGATGGATATTGTCTTTGAAATGAAAAAAAAAGAAAAAAAGACTCAAGGAAAGATGGTGGAGCTTCTCTGCAAAATGACAGAAGAGCAAAGGTGAATTCCCCACAGCAGGGATAATGAACGATACTTGGGCCACAGTACAGAAGATAGTTGCTTTTGCTCCAGTCATTAGATTTCACTGCTCAGCGAGCCGTGCCCTCCTGCACCTGCGCAGAAGTGTGTGGATGACAATGGCAAATGTAGATGCTTGAAAGGAAGCAGCCGTATTTTGGCAGCAGTAAGCGTCAGATTTCAAATGAGTGGGTGTGCAATTTTGTAAATATGTGTGTTTGGTGAAGTAAAAAAAAAAACTAAACTGTATTTAATTTAGTTTTTTTAAATTTTTATCAGTCATTGTGGTTTTGCAAAATGTACCTCAACCATTATAATGAATACAGATTTATCACCCCAGGGCGCCTAAAAATCTCATTCCTCCACTTAGAATTAATTATCCAAATGTTTCTTAACAGATGGCCCCCTAACTTTCATAATCCTCCATTGGGCATTTTCTTTCCCAACCAGCTCAATCTGTGCATTTTCCCACAGAGTTACATTGTATGAAAAAGAGTTATTTTTTCAGTTTATTGTCTTAATGACGTGGGCCGGCAAAAAGCCTTTCCTGGATCACGACAGTTGAAAGTGAGATTTTATTTCATCATACACTGACTAATCTAACAATAATGTTGACAAAAATGTTGTCAGATCATTAGCATAATTGTATAATGGTATCAAACTCATATTCATTCATTGAGGACACAGAGTAGTACTCCCTCTTCCTGTAATTTAAAGCCAAGATGAAAATAGTTGATTTAGAAATTTGGGTTGAAGCAGCACAGTTGGGAGTCTGTAACTCAAGACGCCAATTAAAAATTCCTTGGGTTTGCTCTGTGCGTGGCGACATCGGAAAGTCCAAAGGCAGTGGGTAGCTCGTTGCCTGGTTAATGGTTTTGATGGTCGGACAGGAGCGAAAATGTTGGTGGTCCAAGTCTCACCGCAGTTACAATGACGTCGGTCCCTTGAGCAAGGTCCTTGGCCCTCTAGTGCTTCAAAGAGGATTGCATCCTGCTCAGTGAAATCCAGTGTCAGTTAGCAAAGTGCCATCTGGGCATTCAATCAACTTTGATTAAAAATATTTATCAGTTGTAATAAAACTCAATTCAAAACTCAAATGCTCTGCTAAAGTTGAGCAAAGCAGTTTAAAAATTTGACAAGGCAGTGTCAGAGCTCAGGTGTCTGATGAAAATCCAGAAAATACAGCTTTTATTGATGATTGTGGTCAGACTATCTGGGTTGTCAAGACACTGGGAGGTTTCGGTGCCAGAGGGCAAAATCTGCATCATTATCACAGGTCAGTCCAAGAATCGAAAAATTGGGAAGTCGGTATGCCAAAGCCAAATCACAGAGGGAATCAAAAAACAAAACAAAAAAGCCAAGGTAAATCAAACAAACACTAGGAGCATGACTGAAATTGTAAACTAAGGAATGAATTAAACCATGACCAGGAACCCCCGAGAATCAAAGCCCTCTGATACATACGGCACAGAATTGGTTTAAAAAATGCACACTGTGCGTTGTGACTAATTACAATGGGCTGCAGGTGAGATGAGCTCAGGGAGTTGCAGGGAGGTGTGGCTACGAATAAGGAAACAATCATACTAGTAATAACAATGAAGATGTGGAGGAGTGAGGGCGGGAGGCCCCAGGCCGGATTCAAACCCACAACCTCCTTGCTTTGAGGCAGCAGTGCAAGCAGTATTTTCGTAATTTTGGTTTGTAATTCCTGAAACGTTAATCTTGGTCTACACTGCACTACACTTCATGCAATTCAAATAAAATGTACAAAGCACTACTTTGATTTACATTCATTAGTGCAATATGACAGCATTCCCCTTCTCAGCATGCATTTCTGCTAATTAAGAGATGCCAATTAACATTTAAAGGGCTACATTTAGAGTGTATATAAAGCTCTGGCACTCATTCTTATCTTAATGTTCTAAAATTAGCATAACGGTCAATTTATCATAGTGGAATGCAAGCAACAATAAAGCTTATGTTCTGGTCGAAGAGTCGGGCACAAACGAACCGGCTAATGCGCGGTTCTTGCAGGAACGATATGTCTCTTGATCTAGAACTGAATTCATGATAGCCTCCCCTGTTCATTGGCACGCACAAGCTTTAAATTACAGCTAATTCGTTTTTTTTCCTTTTTTTTCTTTTTTAAAGTTGGGAAAAAAACCATCTCACTTGAATGAAAACTGAAAAATATCAATATGATGAAGCTTCATTTATAACCTTCATATACAACTTACAATTTATTCAAGCTACTTCTGTATGTTTTTCTCACATAAAATAAATGTACACCCTGTGGCAAATGGACAATTATGAGCGATGCACCTGGGTAGTAATTTTCTTTCCGCTTGTTTTAGAGACCCCAGAAAGCCATGAAATGGCTGTCATCAAAGGCAGTATCCCTCAGCATTGGGTACCCACAGCCTCTTCACCCCATACAAGGAAAAATATTGATGATAAAAATAATCAATGATACTAGGAGGGGCAAATTGGCCTTCCTGCCTGTATTGCCCAGATTAGATCCGTTCGGCACCTTCATCTTCTGTACCAAATCTTCCGGAGAAGGATGAGACCCTCAAAATGATGGGGTGGTGATGGATGAAAGAGAGGGGAGAGGCAGTGATGAGCTGTGTCATTTTCTTTGAAGACATATATCAAACTTTTCCCATTTTTTCCACTATACACAGTCTTTTTACCAGTGTAAGCCTGCTTTCCCTCTCTCGTCAGTAGGTGTCAGTAGCTTTAAGACAGTAAACCTCAGAGTTTTGACATGGATAGAAGAGCAAATGTGTCCATTCTTACCATTGTCTCATGTGACTCTTGTGCTTGGACTCCCCTAGAGTACTCCTGATCATTCAAAGTCCAAAGCAGGGTCCTTAATTAGCCCATACTGCCATCTTCAAAAAACCCCATTTGTAGTCCATTGTAGTCTCTGTCTGAAATGCCTCATTGGGGTGGCTCTTCCGCTATGGCCCCCACTCCCTGTGTGCCCACTTTCTTCTGACTGGCCAGCTCTGTGGAGGGCGGAGTTGGGCAGGACGAGGCTGCAGAACGCAGTTTTCCGAGTCCGCCTCGCCAGAGTGAAACGTGGGACACTGCTGCCATCTGATAAGGAATTGGCGGGGAAATTCTGAAATCTAACGCTTTCCTTGAATATAGATCTATTGAAATGAACTTGTTCTAATAAACACAGCAGTGAAAGTGGAGGACGTAGAGCAAAAGTCTGGCAGCTCAAACTTGAATTTGCTACGGCAACAGTGGTGAGTACAGTGGTTTTTCTACTCTATAGCTAGGATGTGGGGAAAGCTAGAATCCACCACATACAGACACATTTGTAGAACTGGTCAACATATCCAGGTGTAGACCGGAGACCGTGGAGATCCGGTGGGTCTGAGTTTAGAGGGAAACATGGACAGTGAGGAGCAGCTAAAAGTGGACCAACAGCTTATGCACTGCTTCGGTGTGTATTAGGACCTGCTGGTTTGTGTATATAACTGTGGTGTGTCATTAGCGTGGAGTAACAAACAGGTTCTGCACTGGTTTATGACAGAGCGATGAAATCTCCAGGCTAAACGACCTTTTTGGAAATTGCCCATGGTAATGGTTTACTTATTGCGTCAGAATGACCAGCGTTTCATGGCAGAAAATGGGCAAGGCGAAGGAAGAGAACGAGAATCAAAGGAAAATTTTAAAACCGGAATTAATTTAAATCACCCGAAGTCAGTGAGCACACAGGGAAGACGGACTGAACCAACCAGATCACAAGACAGGGGAGACAAGTGCAATGGAACTGAGAAATGGAATGAACCAAAAACCTGAGTATAACAACAACCAAAAAGAATAAATAAAAGACAAAATCATGAACCCAGAACCTGAATATAAACATGAGCAAAAAATATTAACCATGACATCCATGAAATGACTGAGTAGACAACCAAACTTTAATTGTACGTGACGATGGTCATGTATGTGATTTATTCGACGGATAACCTACCTCCTTGTATGACAGCGTGAAGATGCCATTGATGAAAACAATAAAATTGGTGACGTCATCATTTTGGTGGGTATCATCTAATGCTAATGAATTTGTTCTATTTCTGGCAGGCGTTTGGAATAGAGGAGCATCCAAAAATGGCGGTCAAGTAATGTGATGAGTGACGGGCGGCTGAAATAAGACGTGTTTTTCTTTGTAACTACGCAAGAAACAAACAATCACACCATTTATGCTGCGAGCAGATGAATAGTTTTGAAGCTCAAAACAGAAAAAGTACTTTCTAAGCGTTTATTTCATGATATTTGTTAAGAATGTACATGGGGTAGCTGATGGATGATGGATGGATGGATGAACAGCATAACATACAGAACCCCCCCCCCCCAAAAAAAAAAATAAATTTTTCAAATTTCAACCTTAATTTGAATCTTTGATGGAATAAAATCTTAAAGTCTTCAAACACTTATTTTCAAGTAGAAAATAAAATTAATAAGAAAGGAATGCCCAAAAGGTGCTAAAAAGGCTTCTCTTTCGACGTACTCAAGAGTGTCACAAAAATAAACTGAAAAATTGCCCCTAAATAGACATTAAATGACATATTTTTTCAATGGTTTATGTGAGGAGCATAAAGTTATCTCTGTTATCTCTCTGGGATGTGTACTAAATACCCATCTGCTTAAATTATGCATCTGACCCACCCATTCAGAAAAAATGAGGGTGGAAGTTGGGGGTCTGCAAACCTACCCTTTTGCTTGGACAGACCCGTATCCCTTTTCCACCAAGCAGGTTCCAGCGGTAGTTCGGAGCCAGAGCCTGACTTAAACGGGTTCTTTACTTCTCCACAGCCTAAGAACCAGCTCCTGGCTCTCAAAACTAGGGCCAGAGCAAGCACCAAGTCATGGCTGCTCTAGAGCCAAGCACTGATAAAGTCAGGGAGTGTGGGCAGAGTTTTAGTGACCAACACCACCAGCGCAAACACTGTACCGCTGGAGGTCATGTAATGCCACATTTCATTTGTAATATACCCTGGCATTGAATACTGCCCTTGCTACTTGCCATGGCTACTTCCACTTGAGAGGATTTAATGATAAACCAAAAATACACCAACACTGTAAAAACATTATAGCCCCAGTTAGTTATGTGAAATTACTTCTCTTCTTTAACTCCACTTGTCATGCCAAGTTTTAGTTATTGAACTCAAGTTTGTAAGTATTTAAAAGTTAGACACAATGTAATTTAATGTCTTGACTAATTGTGAGTTGAAACAAATCATGTGTTCAAGTTGAGCTAACTCACATTCAGTTGCGTTAACTCACATGTCCAAAGCAGTTGACAAACTTTTGTTCCAACACTGTGATACATTTAATACTGGCTAAACTTAGAAACGAAAGTTTACTGGCTGTCTTGAAAATGTGAGCTGAGTCAGCGAGAAGATAAGCATTGTTTCAACTCACAATTCGTCAAGACAATGGATAACTTTAAGTTTATTTTTTTGAAAACTAATAAACTTGACATGACAAGTAGAGTTAAACAGGAAATAACTTCTCATAACTTGATGGGATGCTCGTGTTTTACAGCGAGGAGGCGCTTGAACTGAGGATCAGGAATAAAGGAAGGATTATTATATTTTTTAATTGGACTGTATGCCCCTTACTGTTGTTTGGGTTGTGCGCATTGGGCAGTTCATTTCAAGTGCATATCAGATGAGTGTCCAACCATAAAAACCATGTTAGGCTTGAAATGAATTTACTGCCTATGCAACAAGCTGGTTATGTAGCTTAAAGTGACAGTGAAAGCGACGCTACATCCTTATATGACCTTAATTTGGTGGAGCAAAATACTGAAGTGGATTTATATTGCATGTCTGAATCACTAATATTAGCCACGCTCATAACTTCAACTTAACCCCTGCTCTTTGCTACCTTCTCAATTCTCCTTCTTCAAGTGACAGGAAACTTTTTTGCCGGAAATTTGGGGTTGACATACTGTATTGTGGAAAATTTTACTGCTTCAAATCTGCAGTGTTGTAGTTTTGTTTCTCTGCCTGAAATTGAGGATTGAAATGCGGAAATTACTTTCTTCACCTGCATGCTCTACGGAATGAACCATCTGCGCTGAACACAGCTTAGCAGAAGTGACCATGGGAAGAACAGGGAGGTGTAGCTTCAGTGGAATCACCAGAGCCTGTTTCAGAGGGTTGGTGGTTCAAGCCCCACAGTGGCAAAAATGAGATCAGTGCTGCTTAGTCCATAACACCCCACATTGTCCCACGGGGGGATTGGCCCCTGCTTGCTTTAATAAGCAGTAAGGCATGTTGAATTAACCCTTAGGTGGTCGGTCTCGACCCTAGGTCAAGACAAGAACTGCACCATTCAGAGGTCTGTCTCGACCCTGGGTTGAGACAATACTAATGCCTTGAAATTCCACAATTTCTCTGGGCCTGTGGTGCGCAAGGCCTTTGTTTGCTTGTCCAACGATAGATGGCACTCAGAGCAATCTTTCGGTACCAGTACATATGGTGTTCCAATAGAAATTTACCGCGCAATTTTTGCTTGAAAAGTGCAGATTTTTTGTGAATTCAGGATGAATGTGGACCAAGTACTTGACGAATTATTGGCCGATTATTTGCTCCGGGGATGAAGATTTCGGCTCTAGACCGAGGGACAATGAAAATAACAATGATTCTGGCGATTGGTCGGAGGGTTCTGATGTTGACTATGTACCCGTTACACATATGCATGGGCCTGCTGCTGAACATGATTTGGAGTCTGAACCTGGGCCTAATGATTCTGGCCAATCTTCCTCTGAGAATTATGATATTGCTCAGGCCCCAGCATGGGGGACAGCTAGAACCAGAGGGGGTATTCAAGAAAGAGGTAGGATCAGGACCAGGGGTGGTATCCCAAGGATGAGAGGCGGTGCTGGCAGAGCACGTGGGCATCGCAGAGGCAACGCAGTTCAGCCTCCTCATGGTCATCTGTTATTTTGGTTTTTTAAAAATATTATGCACATTTTCATGCTTTCTACTCCCAAACGGTGGGTGGCATACCAGCATAACTGGTACCATCTGATACTATGGACAATTCCTTATAAACTTTTAAATTACTGTAAGATGACTAGACTTATGGCTTTAGAGCTACAGGGCTTCAAAAAAGAGGCGCATAAAATCGTGAAATTACCTAAAACATGCTTGATTTCTTTAGGTACCGCTATGTAAAACATGCTTGAATTCTTTTGGTACCACTATGTAAAACATGCTTGGATGCTAAAGGTTAAAGTGACTTCTCATTGGCAGTACTGTAAATGGGTGTTTTGGACATGAGAAAAATTATGTGGGTACACTGCTATACATTTCAAGCTGGTTAAACTCAGAGATGAAAGTTTACTGGCCGCCTTAAAAATGTGAGTTCACTCGACTAGATGCAAGTTAACTCATCTTGAAGATTGGCTTTGTTTCGGCTAACAATTAGTCAAGAACTTAACTTTGAAAACTTATACATTTGCGTTCAATGCCTAAGACTTGTCATGACGAGTGGAATATACGAGAAGAATGAAGTTCGCATTACTTAGGAAGGCTATTGTGTTTTACAGTGTAGTGGGTCGGTCTTTTTTACGGCATCGAGCGTGGATCTTTGTCGCTCGTAGCTGGTCTTCATTACAGCAAGATTCGCCGGTTCACTTCACTAGTCCTTGTTTGGCGAGCTCAAACTGTTGACTCTCTCCTGTCATGCTTTCCATCCCAATGGCAGACAGTGGGGTCAGCTGGTCCGAGCTGTCGTGCCAGACTTCAAAGTGGCTCATGGAGGATGTTAATATTTGCTCAGGTGCATCTTTCAGTTTCTATTCCGAGTTTATAAATATATGCGGAGCGAGGACCCGTCTGAAGATGGCATCCCGGCGAGAGAAAGGGGAGCAGAAATCTCGCGCTCTCCCGCCCTCGGCTGCCCGCCACTTTGAAACCCTTCTTTTCTTCCCAGCAACTCTGTGATCTGAGTCAGCTCTCTGGCGAGCCCTTCTCTCAAGGCCAGAGCCGCGGCCGACAGTTGGGGACAGCGCGCGCCAGCCAGCCTTTGAAGTGGCGTTGCTGCTCGGGGCGGCACGTGGGGAAAAAGAAAAACTCCATCCTCGAGAGAACTAGAGAGGAAAAACAAAATATTTTCCGATTGTCCAGTGAGGTGGAAGGAAGACGTCAGATTAAATGTCTCTGAAAAAGCTCACATCCTCCCTGCCACGATCGCAGTCGGGGCTGATATACATGTACTACCAGCAAACCAACACAATCTCATCCTGCCGCGTCATATAGTGACATGTTCTGCCCAAGCGTCAATATACAAGGAAAATTGAGCTTTTTGGTGTCCTTATGTGAAGTTTAGGGTTAAGGTTCAGGTTTAGGTTAGGGGTTAGGGTTACTTTTAATAGTGGTGTCAAATAATGATGCCAAAAGGAATTATTGACACTTGGGCAGAGAATTTCAATACATGATGCGTTGGGATAAGACTGCGTATGGGATACAGGCTCAATTGCAACTGTCATTTCTGCCCCCACTTGTCTGGTTGCGCGTTTCATAGTTCGCAGTTTGAATTCTGAGCACCCGAGCTCTGCACGGCAGAGCAAATCTGTTGTTTATTTTGTGTTCACCAAAGACATTCTAACCCTGGCCGCGTCCCATCGGGCGAGGCAAACAGAGAGGGAGAATCTCCGGATTCCAGTCCCCCATCAAAGAGGGTACAGCACAGCTGCGGAACAATAACACAGCTCTCTCTGCGGCGCACAATAGGCCAGTTGTTGAAGACTGGTAAAACTGGTCCAGTTGGTTTTGTGTGTGAATTCCTCCAAACAGAGTGAGCACGGCGGTTCTAAAGGTCTCGGGAAGGTGAGAACATGAACCGTTTGAGCCTGTGATGGGTCAGTTTTTTTCAACACTGACTGGCAGTTCAAGATGTCAAGGTGAACTGAAAAATTAAAATTAGGATTTTCTAAATAAGCCTTTGTCACCACACAAATAAGCTAAGCAAACTCTAATTATGTTGTAATTTGATTAAATACATTGCCTAAAAAACTTTAAATTTAATTGCAATTTATTTAAAAGAGTTGTTGGAATAAGGTGATGTAAATTTTTCAAGAAGCATTTCAATTTTTTTCAGCATAAACCCCAGCCTTTGATAAGAGATATAATGCCTGTCCTGTCCTGCTTGTCCTCTCCACATTGTTTTGTAATTAGATATCATTTGATGTCACATTCAAAGCTTTGGGGAAACTGATATTGAATAATGTTAATCTGCAATGGAAGAAGACAGTCCTTAATTGAGGACAAGATAATTTATTTATGAGCCAATGCCCAGATCACTTCCACTTGAAATCATCACAACTTGTTGGCATAAATGTACAACCCCAATTCCGAAATAGTTGGGACAAAGTGTAAATTGTGAATAAAATCAAAACGTAATGACTTTCAAATCACACTAGCCAGTATTTTATTGACGGTAGAACAGAGATAACATAGCAAATGTTGAAACTGAGAAATTTTACAATTTTATCCACAAAATGAGCTCATTTCAAATTTGATGGCTGCTACTGGTCTCAAAAAAAGTTGGGAGAGGGGCCTGTTTACCACAGAGTTGTATCGCCTCTTCTTTTTAACACAGAGTGGAGGTGTCTGGGCATTGAGGAGACAAGTTTTTTGAGTCTGGCCATTGGAATTTGATCCCACTCTTGTTTAATACAAGCTTCCAGCTGCTGGAGAGTTTTGGGCCTCCTTTAATAGACTTTTCCTTCGATTATGCACCAAATAATCTCAATCGGTGAAAGATCAGGACTGCAGGCAGGCCAGTTCAGCACACAGACTCTTCTACTATGAAGCCATGCTGTTGTAATAGCTGCAGTATGTGGTTTAGCATTGTCCTGCTGAAATACACAAGGCCTTCCCTGGAAATGGTGTCATCTGGAGGGGAGCATATGTTGCTCTAAAACCTTTATATACCTTGCATTCATGGTGCTTTTTAAAACATGCAAGTGTCCCGCAATGCAGCCCCATACCATCAGAGATGCTGGCTTTTGAACTGAATGCTGATAACAGGAGGGGTGGTCTTTCTCCTCTTTAGCCCGGAGGACACGACGCCCATGATTTCCAACAAGAATGTCGAATTTGGATTCATCTGACCACAGGACACTTTGCCACAGTCCAATTTAAATGAGCCTTGGCCCACAGAACACAACAGCGGTTCTTGATCATGCTCAACAATGGCTTCATTTCTGCATGATAGAGTTTTAGGTGGCATATGTGGACGGCATGGCGGACTGTGTTCACAGACAGTGGTTTCTTGAAGTATTTCTGGGCCCATTTAGTAATGTCCATGACAGAATCATGCCGGTGAGTGATGCAGTGGCGTCTGAATCCTTTGATGATGCTATGCACTGTCGATCATGAGACCTTCAAAGCCTTTGCAATTTGATGTGAAGAACATTGTTTTTAAGGTATTCCACAATTTTTTTACTCAAGCCTTCACAGGTTAGAGAGCCTCTGGTCATCTTTACTTCTGAGAGACTCAGCCTCCCTAAAACATCCCTTTTATAGCCAATTATGTTACACACCAGATGCCGGTTAACTAAGTTACTTGCAAAATGTTCCCTCAGCTGAATCTCTTATACATTAATTGCTTTTTCTGCCCTTTTTTGCCAATGTTTCAACTTTTTTGAGACCTGTTGCTGCCAGAAAATTTGAAATAAGCTTATTTTGTGGATGAAAATGTAAAATGTCTCACTTTAAATATTTCAATGTTACCTATGTTCTATTGTAAATAACATATTGGCTCATGTGATCTCAAAGTTATTACAATTTGATTTTATTCACAATTTACACTTCGTCCCAACTATTTTGGAATGGGTTAGTAGAATTTTTACTAACATTTGTTAGTATAAACCAAATACTGAGTAGGGTACACCGCAATCTTCAACAATGTCTTATGTGAATGAAGCCTTTCCTGAGTGAGTCATTTTGAAGTTACTGTAACTTTCTTGACTCTAAATGGTAGACGTAGTGATTGAGTGCGAAATCCTGGACAAGAGTTCTCTTTCTGAGAGGAATTTTAAAAATCTTTGGGACTTTTTGGGCAAATTTCTTAGTTGCTAGTTCATTCACCCTCTAGTTTTACAGAGGTGGACAGTCAGGTTAGAAAATAGAGGTTGTTCCCAGAATTTTGTTCAAACCACCTGGTTTCACCAATAAGACAACAAGATCTCCAATATAAACGTGCTCACTACACGTTGTCCCCCAAACCATCTGAGATGTGCAAAGTGCATGTTTGTCATTCACTCCCGCCTTCCGTATGTCCTTCAATAACTTAATTTGGTTTTGTTTGCACTTTCTGAATAAAATTGTGACATTTCAAATCTCTGGTTGTCAGGTCTGTCTGGTCTTCACTGACATTATTCATTTAAAACTCAAAATATGTTGGTATTGAAACAATGCAAGAGCAGACAGTTAGGGTTTAGGATAAGGTTGGGGTTAGGGTTACATTTGGTAAGATTTATGATAAATTAATTAGTCAAGCTATAGCTAAAAGTGTTCATTTACAAAACCCAAAACCAGTGAAGTTGGCACGTCGTGTAAATCGTAAATAAAAACAGAATACAATGATTTGCAAATCCTTTTCAACGTTTATTCAATTGAATACACTGCCAAGACAAGTTACTTAATGTTCGAACAGGTAAACTTTGTAATTTTTTGCAAATATTAGCTCATTTGGAATTTGATGCCTGCAACATGTTTCAAAAAAGCTGGCACAAGTGGCAAAAAAGACTGTGAGAGTTGAGGAATGCTCATCAAACACTTATTTGGAACATCCCACAGGTGAACGGGCTAATTGGGAACAGGTGGGTGCCATGATTGGGTGTAAAAGCAGCTTCCCTGAAATGCTCAGTCTTCACAAACAAGGATGGGGCGAGGGTCACCACTTAGTGAACAAATGCGGGAGCTGATTGTCGAACAGTTTAAAAACAACATTCCTCAACGAGCTATTGCAAGAAATTTAGGGATTTCATCATCTTTGGTCTGTAATAACGTCAAAAGGTTCATAGTATCTGGAAAAATCACTGCACGTAAGCGACAAGGCCGAAAACCAACATTGAATGCCCGTGACCTTAGGTCCCTCAGGCGGTACAGCATCAAAAACAGACATCATTGTGTAATGGACATCACCACATGGGCTCAGGAACACTTCAGAAAACCACTGTCAATAACTTCAGTTCGTCGCTACATCTGCAAGTGCAAGTTAAAACTCTACAATGCAAAGCGAAAGCCATTTATCAACAGCACCCAGAAACGCCGCCAGCTTCGCTGGGCCCAAACTCATCTAAGATGGACTAATGCAAAGTGGAAAAGTGTTCTATGGTCTGACGAGTCCACATTTCAAATTGTTTTTGGAAACTGTGGACGTCGTGTCCTCCGGACCAAAGAGGAAAAGAACCATCCGGACTGTTATAGGCTCAAAGTTCAAAAGCCAGCATCTGTGATGGTATGGGGGTGTATTAACGCCCAGGGCATAGGCAACTTACACATATTTGAAGGCACCATTAATGCTGAAAGGTACATATAGGTTTTGGAGCAACGTATGTTGCCATCCAAGCAACGTCTTTTTCATGGACGCCCCTGCTTACTTCAGCAAGACAATGCCAAGCCACATTCTGCACGTGTTACAACAGCATGGCTCCGTAGTAAAAGATTGCGGGTACTAGACTGGCCTGCCTGTAGTCAGGACCTGTTTCCCATTGAAAATGTGTGGCGCATTATGAAGCGTAAAATACGACAACGGAGACCCCGGACTGTTGAACTACTTAAGCTGTATATCAAGCAAGAATGGGAAAGAGTTCCACCTGAAAAGCTTCAAAAATTGGTCTCCTCAGTTCCCAAACGTTTACTGAGTGTCGTTAAAAGGAAAGGCGATGTAACACAGTGGATGTGCAATGTGTTGCTGCCTTTAAATTCTAAGTTAATGATTATTTGCAAAAAAAAAAAAAGTTTCTCAGTTTGAACATTAAACATCTTGTCTTTGCAGTGTATTCAATTGAATATAAGTTGAAAAGGATTTGCAAATCATTGAATTCTGTTTTTATCTATGATTTACATAACGTGCCAACTTCACTGGTTTTGGGTTTTGTATCCTGTGTCATCAGTTAGCTGCCCAGTTAGTTAATCGTTAAAGGAAATCTCTATTACCGGGTACTTTGACACTAATTCTATAGTTCTGTACTTGTAAACTATGTCTGTGCCAAACATTCCCATGAAAATACACACAGTAATAATTTTAGGCTTGTTTTTTGCTGGCAGACCTTGATTTTCAGCCAGTTTCTGCCCCGCCCACAATTAGGTCCAACTTCCGTGGGATTGACACATCAACCTGCTGATGTCATATAAAGATATTACTGCCTATGGGACAAGAACTGCAGTAGGTTTATAAAATCGTTATTTTCTCGCGAAATTTCGGGAAACGGCGGAGCAAATGCCTACCAGATGAATTGTAGCAGGTTGTGGTAATGTATTCAAAGAAGGAGTCAGCCTTCATCGATTTCTAAAAGATGAAAAAATAAGTCAAATTTGGTCGTCTCGGGTGAAACTGACTCGGTCAAAATGGCAAGGGCCAAGCTACAATAGTGTGATTTGTAGCGACCACTTCAACGATTCCGACTTTCAGGATAAAGGGTTTTGGTCTGAGTTTGCGATGAAAAAGAGGAGAAAAATCAAGCCAGATGCTATCCCGAAAATCAAAAGTCTATTCGAGGAGAGAAGCACCGAGGAAAAGGGGAGAAAGAAGAGCAGACCAGGCACTGAAAAATGGAAGAAAATGAAGGTAGGCTGCTAATGAACAATTATAATGCATTAGCTACACCAGCGCTTCCGCAGGGCTTTCATTTTAGACACAATAAAGCATAATAGAGCCGCTGGCTGCGGCTAGCTCTTAGCAGGCTTTGGCTTGCATTCCATACGTTTCACGCCTTCTCTTCACCAGCGCTCTATTAAGCTGCTTTCACACCGGACGCGAAACGCGTGTATTTGTTATGATCCTGATCTGCCTGATCAGGTTTTTGTTTTGATCCTGTCCTGCCTGCCCATGTTTGATTATGAATTCTGATTTGTCTGACCATGCTCTGTATTTTGTATTGTGATTTAGATTCCTTGCCATGTTTTTTTTTTGCCTTGTCTTTGCCTGTTTGTCATTTTCCACCATTGAAGTTATATTCCGATCCTTGTTTTGTGTCATACCTTGCATTGCACTTTGTCTCCCCCGTCTGGTCTTTTGTCATGTGATCGCTCACTGCCCCAGTATTGTGTGCCACACTTTCGGGTGATTTCATGGTTTCTGGGATTTCATCCATTCCTTCCAATCTCGTTTACTTCCTTCACCTTGCTTTTCTGTATTACTAACAATACTAACAGTTTGTTGTGTTAGTTAAACGTACTAATCAAGACTAACATTGTTTATGGTAATAATGTACTAACACTAGGGATTGTCTAGCTGCACATTACTAATTGACTAACAAGCTCTCAGAACTCGCTCTGCTCTAGTCTCCGCCCCTTTCCTTCACTCAATTTACTTCTCAAACAGATCTTCTGCACCCTTGTTAATCACTGTTCTGCCTCTCACTCTGTGCATGGTAGAACTCCCCAACCGGAGCCGTATGTTGTCAGTAGGCTGTCTCTGTGATCCCTGTCCACGTTTTGGCTTTTGCCAATTTCTTGTAATCAGGAACCTCCTCATGTTCATTCCTTTGTAATTAGTCTGATCCATGTCACCTGCCTCCGCTTTGTAGCATGTGACTTCCCCTATGTGTATTTAAGCAGTCATTTCATTCACAGCTCTTGTCAGAACGTTTTCCCTGGTTTGCTTGTGCTGCGATTGTTTATGCCTTGTACTCTTAGTGTTATACTTCTGACTAGAACGTCCAGGATTCTGATTTTGGCTTTACCTTTGATACAAAGCCGTGCCAGTGTACCGAACTCGTTTTGCCTGACCTATGAGTACTGTGATCGGTGCCCTGGTTATCACTCGGCTTTTGCCCTCTGGATTTTGACTTTTGGATTGAGGACTCTGTACTGTTGCCTCCTGCTCTGCGGGGTTCTCCCCCTTCCTTAATAAAATCCAGTTTCACTGCACTGCTTGGTTCTCGCGACTGGTTCCTGAACGGCGCATCACAGTATTTGCGTCTTTGCATTGACTTCGAATGTAATCTGTCGTATTAAAAAATTTGTTTCGTGTCCAGCCTGAAAGTGATTCCCCATAGCTGCTGCTGCGCGTCTAGTTGCATGCTGCCGCTGTGTCTTGACTCTTGTCTCATGTTCTAATCTCTTTTTCTTCGTCAGATCATATTATTGTTTTACTCTAGCCTGACCAAATGCCATACATAATCTATCGAGCTTGTTGGATGTCAGCTCAGGACAGCATAATGAATGAAGTAAAATTGACATCAATGTGTAGCACGCAGTTAGGCAAACTCGTAAACAGCTGATCGAGGAATTAGATTTTCATTACAGAAATCTGGGTCATACGCTTTTAAAACGCAGTACTTATGTCATTATAAATGGAGAACCAAACACCTGGATAATGCGATTAGCAGTAGCTTTCGAGAGTGAGGTTGCGTCCGAATAGTCAAAAAATTACGTCCTATCCACTACTTCCAAATCACTTTTCTTTGACTTATGTGGAAAACCTCATAAGATAAAGGAAAGGTGTAAAAGGGAATTCCCAAGAGCTTAGGAAGACAACCGTGCTAATTCGAGAATCTGAATGCTCTTACTCTAGGCACCGTGATTATGAGTCCCCTGCCCATCATATACGTTTCTTTACGTGATTGGCCGGATGAATGGTCGCCACTTTAAATATTGCTACTGCGCAGAATTGTGAGATAGCGTTATCTCTTTTCTTTTCAAATAGGATGGTTCTGTGTACCCTATGCTAAAGGAGGTAAATTATGAAGCACTGAGACACGTTTCGTTAGAATTCCAATGCACTTATCACGGATGCCACAAATTTATTTCCGAATCATTTTTGAGGAGTTAGGAACTTTCCTCAGCAAAAGACTATTTGAACGCAGCCTGAGTTTAATCAGAAGCCTTTAACCAGGAAGTTATCGAGTGGAAGTAAAACAAGGCCAGACTTTTTCTGTCTGACCCCTGAAATGTCCGCTTCTGTGGTTTTGTGACCACTGGCTGAAAAGCTTATAGTTTCCAAAGACAAAGGTGTAAGCTTCAAATAAGAGCACTGCACAGTTAAATTGGCGCAGCCTTGAAAGAAAATAATGTAGTGTTTCCACAGAATGTGTAGAAATCTACTTTCTAAGCCGTGCCCGAGTTCTAAGTTACCGCGACATATGGAGGAGAGGCATATTGCTAACAATATACCAGGTCTTAGAGTTTCCCTTGGGTGGCATCTCAGAATCAAAAGCTTTTTACAATGTTCCAAAAAAGAGGACTGTTCAAAAGTGTAGGACCCGTCTGTTTTCCAACATTTCAAAAACATTTTTACTTGAGGCTGTCAATTTCTGATGGATTTCTGTTTGCTGTATCCTCGCTGAAGTTTTTTGTAAACTTCTTGTTTACAAGAAGAAGAAAAAAAAGTTACAATTTCACAAGACTTATACTTCAAATTCAACTCCCCAAAGTTGAAAACAAACTGCAGTGCTCTCTCGACTTAGGGCTAAGTTCAGTCTGATGATAATGGCTGTGTCAGAGTCAGACATTAAGAGACGATTTCTCCTTTAAACTGTTGTGACAAGTTATTGTGGGTGTTAGTTAAGCAGAACTAACATCACGGCCTGAAGGCCTGTATTTAGGGAGCTGATTAGATACAGATTTGTAAAAATCCATTACAATCAACGTTGTTTTCCCTGCTCTGCATACATTAAACATGGCTGTGTGCATGACTGAGGAGAGCAGTGTTTCAGCGAAGCACAGTGGTTTAAGGCTAAGTCTCGATGAAAGCATTTGATCTTGTGTGATTTTTTATGTTATTATTCTAGGATGAGAGTCAAAGGTTTTGTAGGCAAGCACTGAGCAGTAGATGACAGAGGTGTCGGATCTGTCTCATCAAAGTGCTGACTGCCTGGCACATGAGGGTGTCTCTGTGAGGGTGTCAAGCAAGTTTTGCTAACTGCTATGGGCAGTTTAACACAGAGCATGCCCAGGTGGGTCTGTGGTCTGTGAATCTACAGTCCTTAGGGCAACATGTTTTTAATGCTGGCTATTGTCTTTGGTGAAAACTTTACTGGCAAATTTAAAAAAAAAAAATCCTTTTTTGTTTCTCCCTCTTTCTATACTTTGTGGGTAGTGAGTAGGTACTGTAGATGACGTTAGTTAGTGGCCCAGTATTCCGTGGCCTGATATATATTTACCCATTTGATCGAGAAACCTACCGTATACACTAGGGAGGAACTATGAGCATACAAGTCACTGGATGCTTATGAGTACATTATCTGCGGACATCAGCAGAATGTTAAATACCACGACAGACTTGGATTTTTATGTCTCGAAATCAGAGGTCCTTCCTAGTCAAACACAAGGGTATAAAACCGGCGTGTATGAGGCATGGGTTATTATAAAAAAATAAATAAATAAACAGAAAACTACGTCCTGACAGCTAATTGTACCTGCATGGCAGGCTAAGTATTATTTTGTATTGTTGGCTTGCTAGCTAGCGAGTTTGACTGTGTAGTTGTCATGTAAACATGAAATCTCGGTTTACCATTATTCTCACATATTTCATTTAAAGTCGGTAACCGCGAGACGCGCGTCAAAAAAATTGGTTACATTAATTTTAATGGAGCAAAGCCCACTGGCAGCGTGTGATGAGTCAGATTTTTAGGGCCGGTTCATACTCTACGCAAGATACGGGACTGAATGCGAGCACAGGTCTGTTCCATTCCGTTCACAGAGAGGCCTGAACGCGCGTCCCTTGCTGCGCTGTGCCTCATTAAAAAGCAGTACACTGCTCATGCAATAGGGGGGAGCAAAGTCTTCTCGTTCTCCTCCTCCTCCTTTTTTCTTTTTAGTGTGTTGAACACAGCGTATGGTGCATTATTTGCTTTATCTCCCATATTGGAATCTCATGGAAACACACGCGTCGATGCGTCGCGTTACAAAAATTTGGACAACACACTTTGCTACGCAAGGACGCAGGATGGCTACCTTGCGTTGCTCGATGCCTTGCCTTGTGAGTATGAACCGACCCTTACTTTTCGCCATTGCTCAATTTCTTGAGCGTCAACTCAATAGAAACGCATTTGTCTTTAAGGTTAGCTATTTAACTATTTTGCCTTGTCATGGTTGGTTGCACACACGGAAACCTCACATGCAGTAGTCGAAACCGATATACCTGCTTTTTAACCAAGTCGCAGTTTTGAGAGGAAATCCGTTATTTCGTGCGCATTTAAGTTATCAAGCGATCTACAGTTAGACAGTACGGTACACTGATGAGAACTTTACACTGCTAAGTTAGCTAGCTAGCAAATTTGCTGCTGGGTGAAGTAAAGTGAATCATAATCTTAATTTACTAGACAGCTAAATTTAGGAAGAAAATTATGCCTGTAAATATATATATTATATATATATATTGAGAGTGACACCCATGGCTTCTCGGTTGTGTTGACAGCTGTCAATGTTGATACGGCTGACGTGAGATTTTCTTCGGGGGGTGTGGACGATACACCCATTTTCAAAGGTGCATAGTATCGATGTACAGTATTTAAGTAGTACACTTTCACTTTGTTACTTTGACACTGGCAACTTAGTTACTCCTTTGAAATTAAATTATCAATTTAATTAATCATTTACGGATTATCTGGATTTGGCGTGTTCGAGAAGAACAACGGTGTATCTTTGTGCAGATGTGTCCGCCAGTGGACGCGGAGCTGCAAAGTTATGCACGCAGTTACAAAATTCTATCACTAGATGGCAGACCAGGATCAGTTATTGAATATTCACTACTGCCAGTAAACCAAAATAAGTGACTCTTCATTCACCCCAATATCTGTGCTTTTGTTAATTTCATCGGGACTCCCCAGTATAATAAAGGCCAAATTAAAGGTATTTGTATCGTTTTGTCAGTCACAAACAAGGGATGTTGCGGTACCACCTCTGACACCGGATCGGAGCTGGGCTTGTTTTCAGCCAAAATACACTACGTGGAGGGCAGAGAGCCCCCACTCTCCCCGTAACAAGTTAGAAGTCAATTCATCTAACCATAACCGTCCAAAGCTGTTAAACTGAGGCAAAAAAAAAAAAGATCCATAAAGCAAATATCCTACATAGTTCCACGACTTTAATGAGCACGTATTGAAAAAAAAATGAAGTGCTGAAGTGATTACCTGATTTCGGGCTTTTACTTCCAGCTCTTCTCTGTCATGTGCACACAATAGCATTCGCCCGCGTGTAGAAGACGTGATTACGGCGCTGCTATTTCACCTGGCAACAAGAAATACCATTTTCTGATTGGCTTATAGGTTGCTGATTCAAGCAGAGCCGTCTGCCTTCGCCTCTTCCATACATTGATCACCAATCTCTTTTACAGTTTGTTACTAATGTGCGGTGAGTTTTATCACTTCTCAGCGTGAGAAATGTCAAGTGTGGCGTGAGAGCGTGTGAACTCATTGAAAGGCGTGAGACTTGAGAGCCCTGCAGGTAACGCACAGACACACACGGGACACACCTCCTCCTCCACACACACGCCGTCTGTGTGGTTGACAGTGACTGTTGGGGTGGGTGTTAATCAAAACAAACCAATCGTCTTGTTGTCCTCCTCACATGCTCCTGGCCTGAGTGGCCTCTGATTGGTCTGAAAAAAAGTCAGAGAGCTGCGTGTCGCTAGACGCCGGCTGACCGGCAGTCTGTACTAGGGGGGGGGGACCCGAGATGCAGGCGGCAGCCGGCAGGCCAGCAGGCCAAGCACATACCGGCGCTTCGGGAAAACTCCCGTATCTCCCGTTAGCCAGTCCGGGCCAGGGCTGTTTACATTCCCAGATACATACCCTGCAACCGCGAATGCAGTGCTTAAGATTCTGGGAGGAAAAAGTAGTTTTCTTTCTGTAACTAGGCATGTTTTAATCCATGGAATTTATAAATTGTATCTTTAAATTGCTAAAATTAAACATCTGTCTGTTTCTTGGCTTATTGATTGCCTTGGCTATTTGCTTTTGCAGGGTGGTGAATGTTCATGATGCCCCAGGGTCTTGTGTCCATGAATTTATTTAACCTTGATTTGGAAATGAGTATGGAATTTGCAACAGGAAATTGGGTCCAAGGAGACAAGGAGATTTCTGATGAGTATTTTGCCTCCTCCATCCAGTTTCCAGATACAATGATGCAAGTCATATTCCGTGGGAGAAGGTAGATCCAAGATGGAGTATGGTACAGGGCACATTCAACAGTATGATACAGTGATAGCAGTCATTGCATGATGGTGGGCATCTGACTTTTAGCATTTTTCAAACATCTCTGTAACATATCTGCACAACTGAAATTCAAATGAAAAAATACACCTTTAGGAAAATGGTAATCAAATAAAAAAAGGAGCGATTTAAATTAAAGGAGCGATCCTTTCACCCTCTGCCATTGTCAGTTTTTAATGATTTGTTTCATATATTTTTCATTTCAAGTTTTTTGTATGTTATTTTTTACTCCTGCGTAAGCCCTCCCCATTCTGTTTGTTAATTACCTTGTTTACGTCCCCATTTGTAACCACGCCCCCTGTCACACATCCTTGTTCTCCCTGCAGCTGCTTTGAGTTTTTTTTTTTTTTGCCCAAATAGACTGACTTTTTGCTTAAGTTTTCCCATAAGTAGATTCAACATTAAAAAAGCTTTTTTTTCATATTGTAAGACAATGTCACCTACATATTCTGTATCTGCTGGTTGTAGCACTTCAGAGAAGCAACATCACACTTCTGTATATTTTGAGAAATATTCAAACCCAAGGTGCCATGTTTTTACAGCCGCAGCCTTACTTCAAATGGAAACTATCTAGATATTGTACATCATTTTATATAAATTTCCCTGCAATTCAACATGACATATTTGGTAATAATGGAAACCTTGGGATCTCCATTAGAATTTGAAATTAGACTAAAGTTCCGCAGGACAGCAGCTGCGTTTGATGGACCCATATATGGGCCTGTTAGTTTAATGGGGTTAAGTTACCAGTTTCTCCAGTCACTTTGCAACTCTGTCTCTGTCAATTCATTAGTACTCATGAGTCATCTGTTTCCTTTTAGTTTTCTCTGGTTTCTATCCATTTTTTTATATCCATGATTTTTTGAGAGATTTTTGGGAAGGACTGCCTCCAGGGTAAAACATGAAATGCGGTGAACTAATGCAAGTTAACAGCTAGCGAAAATCCTATGATTGAAGTTATGTTTAGAACAAAAATCAGTGAACACAATAGTACCCCAAGACCAAGTGTGGACCACTTTGAAAGAACATCGGACAATGTGTTGTTATACAGTTTTCAATGTAGAAGAGGATGAAGGCAATTTTCAGATCAGTTCTTTTGGATTTTATATGCATTTTCTATGATGTGCACACTTTCCTGTGATTGGGTTTGTACATAAAGGGCTGAATTTGGCACTGCTTATGCTGTATTCAGTCCATTATATAATGATTGTTAATCTCAAAACCGATGTCCTTGCCAAAGAATTAGATTCAATTCTTCTGTGCAGTTTTAGCACTGTCATCCAGATCTGTCTTCCCTTTGTACTGCGGCATTTTTCCCCCTCTTTTCACCTTGAGGAAGTTTCAAAGGAATCAATATCCCACCCAGACAAGAGGACATGCAGTATGCAGAGGGTTGGAGCGCACACGAAGTGGTGGGATCCAATGCTAACATTGGATAATGAAGAACAATGGTATTACAAGCCAAAGTGAAATGACAGAGTACAGAGTACGTGCTAGTGCCGCCGTATGCTAATACCTCACACTGTCATTGATACATTTGGAACATTAACATTCAGCTGCTGTCATTGGTTAAAGCAAATAAACAGGCCACTGGCTGTGGTCTGTCAGCAGGACTGAATTTAAGAATCATCAAAAAAACAGCCACATCTTGCAGAGCGAGCCCAATATTCAATAATTAAACAAAGCGCACTACAAGGAAGGGCTTCAGATGAAACGGCTCCTGTCACCAAAAATTAAGCACTATTATTTGTATTTTGTGTGAATGCTTCCATGTGTGAGTGTGTACTGTATAAGTATGCATGTATGTATATGCGTGTGCGCTTAGTTTATTCTCAACTAATCTCATTTTGCTTTTCGTAAGAGCTATGCTGTCAATATTTCAGTTAAAGCCAGATTGTGTGCTTTGATTTCTTCTCGTTAGAGACTGATATCTCCATATCAAAACCTTTGAAATTTTTGTTTATCTTCCTTTACTTTGATTTGCGCACTGTATTCAGTTATTATCTTTGCCTGCACATAAAGCAAAGCACATCAAAGATGTGATAAAATTGCAATGATGTCACAGCTTCCTTCTCTAGCTTTGTAGTACTGAAAAGCAAGTCAGGAAAGAGTCAAATCATGGGTTGCATCTATTAAATTTCTAGGTGATTTTTCTCTTAAGCCTTTTTAGAACCATTATTTGTTAAATGACAGCTTATTTCCATATGACCGTCCAGTAACTCCTGCGTGTACAGTTGGGCTGTAGCATTTATTCAGAGGTGTAATGATCCAGGCCAGGAATCAAGTGAGGAGGCAGAGTATTATCCAACGGTAGGGCTAATGGATAGTAATATGGTTACAGTGGGATGAAGCTCAGATGGGAATAGCACAGTTCAATTCAGATATTGTGGGCAAAACAGTATTGGTGTTTCCAATCTCCGGCCAGTGGCTTACGGAATGACTGCCCAGTGGAGGCCGCAGTTTGCCACAGCTGTCCGAAGGCAGGATGGAGCAGTTTAGGAGGAACACAGTTCTAATCCTGATGACTGTACAAGGGTTGGGAGTTTGTTCCTAATAATCTGGACAGGGTAACATACTGGGGAAGGATTAGCAGAAATACAGGCCCAATTCTGGAAACTGTGAGTAAGGCTTGGGAACTTGTTCCTGTAAACTGAACAAGGAAGGAAACTTCCGTAAATTACTATAATTAAAAAGAAGATGATTTTATCAGTAAATGCTGACTGGCTGTGAACACTCAAAGCACATTTCAATCCAGCAACCAGCAACTCACAGAGGAGATTATAAATACGTCACTCAGACAAGATGGAGGGGTAACTATCAAACAAGACACAGCCGGGCATAAGGGTGCCAACAAGACGCAAACCAACCAAAGGGGACATTAGTTCTAAGAAACACGCTGCAGAACACGCAAACAAGTTGCAGAATGGGAGCAGACTCATAAGGCATTCAGACGAGGGTTGTGACACTGTGGTGGATTTTCATTGGGTCAGAAAGTAAAAGTCTTGCCTTGTTTTACCTTCACCCATGAGCTCAGCCAGCAAATGTCACTGAGTTGTTCGACTTCCTGACAAAAGTTATTCTGATAAGCCAATCGGGTGTTTGGAACAAAATAGTGGGGCAGAGTTTTACATGTTGAGCCTGGATTTGATACTTTTGCTAATTTTGCAGATTATATTTACACTCATGAGCCAAAACATTAAAACCAAGTGCAGATGAAGCAAATGATTTTGATAACGTCTTAACAACAGTGCATGCCGAGGTCTGAAGACAGACCTTTGGACAGTAAATGCGCAGGCGGTTTTTGTAGTCAACGTGTTGGATGTGAGAGAAATAGGGACAGAGCGATTTTGACATAGGCCAAATTGTTATTAATCGTTAAATTGTTAAACAGTCACCAGTGGTGAGTACCTACAGACGGGGGTCCAAGGAGGGACGAAGCATGAGTCAGAATCAGGTTGTTGGGTACCCAAGGCTCATCAATGCACAAGGGCAGCGAGGGCTATCCTGTCTGGTCTGAACTGACAGAAGAGCTATTGTGGCATAAGTTGCAAAGAATTTTAGTGGTAGTTACATGAGGAAAATATCATAACACAACACTGGATCACACCGTGCTGTATCCAGCACTTGGTCGCTGCAGAACAGTCAGAGTGCCCAATCTAACCCATGTCCACTGGTGAAAATACTTAGAATGGGCATGCGATTGTCAGGACTGGACCTTGCAGCATGTGAAGAAGGTCACCTGGTCCATGGAGTCCCTTTTTCTTTTCTATCATGCGCATCAGTGTGCATGTGTGCACCGTTTACCTGGGGAAGAGATGGCACCAGTATGCACTCTGAGGGGATGAATGCTCTGTGATGCCACGCTCTGGGAAATGGTCTGCTGGGAAACCCTAGGTTTGGGAATTCAAGTGGACTTAAAGAGGTCCCGGGAATTAATTTTAAAATCTTTGAAACCAAGTTCGATTCGATTAATGCACCGACATAAAACTTGCTACATAGAAATTTTTCCAAAATATCACCTAATCACTGAGTTATGGCCATAGCAACGCACTTAGCAACCAAGACAAAAAGCTTCGGCCATCTTCGGGAATTTCCGGTAGTGACGTCAATCCAAGAACAGCCTCTGCTTACTGTGCGGCACTGTGTATGTAGCGTGCATGGTTTGTTGTCAGAAACGACAGTCATACTCACCCTCGACTCACCATATAGTGAGTACGATTGAAATGTAACTGGAGTGTGAGAGAGAGATCGACTCACCTCTAACCGAGGGAGCGGTCCCACTCCTCGCCAGGTGATATTCACAAACCGCACACGAGCATAACTGACAGTACTGGGCACTGGGTACCACAGGCGGTGAATCGGCTGCTGCAAAGGGACGCTCAATCTTCACCCTTCAGTGCTGAATGACCTAAACCTGTCGCGGTGTACTTATCTTGATTAGAAAGTTTCTCAGTCTAATTGGTAAAACGACAATGAATGACAATCTTATTATACATTGCTTCACAAAATTGAGGCGTTTCTTTCGCACATAAATGACGATGTAAATATCAGCATGTCTTCATAAATTCTGTGGTCGAGTGGCTCGTGAAAGGTGCAGGACAGCCCGCGAGGCTCACTAAGCAACAAGCTGTGAATCGTGCCGGACATTTCCCTCTTCATTCAGAAATTAAGGATGTAGAAAAGAATGGATTCTCGTGACTTACAGCTACATGAGCCTCACAGACCAATCCACACGCGCCCCACGAGCCAGCTGAGCGCAGAATTTTCCAACCCATCAGTAAAGAAAAGCACGAGAAACCCGAATGCGTGAGAGTTGACAGATATGCGTCATTAATGAAAACTGGCCTCACCTGATAATGATGAGAGTTTTCGGAGTTTCTGCAATGTTCATTATATGAAATTAAATTACAATCCATCTTGGATTGTATGTTGTGTTCTTGAAATGACGTCTCACTTCCTTATTAGTCAATCTCCCGGGAAATTTGAATGATCTACAGAATTGTACAAATAAATGTCAAAAAATGCGTTTAGTACACATTTTTCTGGCATTCATTTCTCATGATACCTTTTATTTATTTTGTCAGAACATACAAAACCCATAACCAGTGAAGTTGGCACGTTATGTAAATCGTAGATAAAAACAGAATACAATGATTTGCAAATCCTTTTCAACTTATATTCAATTGAATACATTGCAAAGACAAGATGTTTAATGTTCAAACTCAGAAACTTCATTTTTTTTGCAAATAATCATTAACTTAGAATTTAAAGGCAGCAACACATTGCAAAAAAGTTGGCACAGGGGCCTTTTTACCACGGTGTTACATCGCCTTTCCTTTTAATGACACTCAGTAAACGTTTGGGAACTGAGGAGGCCAATTTTTGAAGCTTTTCTGGTGGAACTCTTTCCCATTCTTGCTTAATGTACAGCTTTAGTTGTTCAACAGTCCGGGGTTTCCGTTGTCGTATTTTACGCTTCATAATGCGCCACACATTTTCAATGGGAGACAGGTCTGGACTACAGGCAGGCCAGTCTAGTACTCGCACTCTTTTACTACGGAGCCATGCTGTTGTTACACGTGCAGAATGTGGCTTGGCATTGTCTTGCTGAAATAAACAGGGGCGTCCATGAGAAAGATTTTGTTTGGATGGCAACATATGTTGCTCCAAAACCTGTATGTACCTTTCAGCATTAATGGTGCCTTCACATATGTGCAAGTTGCCCATGCCTTGGGCACTAATACACCCCCATACCATCACAGATGCTGGCTTTTGAATTTTGCGCCTATAACAATCCGAATGGTTCTTTTCCTTTTTGGTCCGGAGGACACGACGTCCACAGTTTCCACAAACAGTTTGAAATGTGGACTCGTCAGACCACAGAACACTTTTCCACTTTGCATCAGCCCATCTTAGATGAGCTTGGGCCCAGCGAAGCCGGCGGCGTTTCTGGGTGCTATTGATGAATGGCTTTCGCTTTGCATTGTAGAGTTTTAACTTGCTCTTGCAGATGTAGCGACGAACTGTAGTAACTGACAGTGGTTTTCTGAAGTGTTCCTGAGCCCATGTGGTGATGTCCTTAACACACTGATGCCGGTTTTTGATGCAGTACCGCCTGAGGGATCGAAGGTCATTGGTCATTCAATGTTGGTTTTCGGCCTTGTCACTTACGTGCAGTGATTTCTCCAGATTCTCTGAACCTTTTGACGATATAACGGACCGTAGATGATGAAATCCCTAAATTTCTTGCAATAGCTCGTTGAGGAATGTTGTTTTAAAACTGTTCGACAATCAGCTCACGCATTTGTTCACTAAGTGGTGACCCTCGCCCCATCCTTGTTTGTGAATGACTGAGCATTTCAGGGAAGCTGCTTTTATACCCAATCATGGCACCCACCTGTTCCCTATTAGCCTGTTCACCAGTGGGATGTTCCAAATAAGTGTTTGATGAACATTCCTCAACTCTCACAGTCTTTTTTGCCACTTGTGCCAGCTTTTTTGAAACATGTTGCAGGCATCAAATTCCAAATGAGCTAATATTTGCAAAAAATTACAAAGTTTACCTGTTCGAACATTAAGTAACTTGTCTTTGCAGTGTATTCAATTGAATATAGGTTGAAAAGGATTTGCAAATCATTGTATTCTGTTTTTATTTACGATTTACACAACGTGCCAACTTCACTGGTTTTGGGTTTTGTAAATAACAGGATTCCAGCAATTTCATATAGGACTTCCCATAAGCTCTTTAAGTGTGATACAGCTGTTTAAGCAGCATGAGGTGGACCCACACAATATCAGGAAGATGGTTTTAATTTTGTGGCAGATTAGTGGATTTTTGTGAATTTTCTTGAAATATGTATTCTTTACTTATTTACTTTGACTTACAGGGCAGTATTGTTGCTGATGTTGGCCAAAAAAAGGAGAACAGAATCTGCGAAACTGGCTCATATGTGTTATATTCCACATGTACTTATCATATTTAATTGATAAATCAGCTTTGCATTTTTCCTCAGGATCCAAACACAACATCAAACGTGTTTTAAAGAAGCCTGGTCAAAGAGACTATTAACATAATGCAAGAGCCGTAGGACTTTGGAAAAAGAAAAAAAAAAAAACCTCCATCCTCCCATCCTGAAATTTCTGAAAATTGTGATCAGAATAGTCTGCACGATAGTCTTTGTACTTTTGGACTGACACAAAGAAGCTATTCGCACTATTGTGTCAGTGTACGTAATAAAGGGATCAGAGATTGCACATTATCTTGTATAGATATTCATATCACGTTCTTGAAATTAGACAATATTGTCCCATAATCCTCATATATCCTTCAAATCTATTCTACCAACTGCATTAGCAATGTCAATAATCAGCGCACAGATTATGTTGTGGGCCATAGTGGTCAGAGGTTTGTTGATGGAAAGCTGCAAATTTGAATGCTAGACGATACACTGCTGGTATTAGCTTCAGTAACTTAAGAAAATATTCATACAGATTACATTAAAAATACAGTGAGACACTTCAAAAAGTAAAACAAAACAAAAAAAAAAAAAAAACTGCTCCCCTGTGAGAGCGAACGAGCTGAAATACATCATGCATGCTGTAGAGACAGCCTATGCTTGTGCACTCCTCGTAACATGATTGTCTTTTCCTCATTCCTGGAGCTATAACTGAAAAAAAGTCCATCTTTAATTCCTAAGAACATTTATTTCAATCGCTTTCTCTTATGAAGACAAACATTCTGCCAATGAGGTGAGATCATTTTGACTCATTTCTAGATTTGCCAATGGGATAAGAACATTTCTCAAGTCAAGCTTGAGAAACTCAAGTTTATTCTCTTAAGATTGAAAGATTTATGACAGACTGCTTTTAGCAGTGATTTCTCTCATCGAGAGGGGGAAAAGTGTATTTTTTTGTATGTAACTCTTCCTACATATGAACTGGAAATTGGTATGGGGCTGCGGTATGAATCTCACAGTATGGTTTGGACTGGTCCTGTTTGTCTCAGTTAGCAGCCATTGAGGAGACAGTTAGTCTATATTCGTAGTGTTCGTCGACATGACAGAACTGTGGACCCCATACGTCACTGAGTGATGTTCATGGATAGTTTTTGTTGGACAAAAACCAACTACCAATGTAAACTCTGCGGACTATTCAAAATGCAACTTCCATCAACACCATTCATTTTCTTGAGAGCAAAGGGCCGTACGCTCGCATCTCTAATCAAATATCTGTCATCGGCCGCATAAACCCGCACCTCCTGCATTCCAAAGTGCTAGAGGCCATACTTCGGACACCAGCTGCTGTAATGACTTTTCATCAGAGGATATTACAAGAAGAATCTGACTACAACTGCCAAGAAAACTACATGACAAGTTGTAAATCTATATATAAATCTCATGGCTCAGGTTCTTTGAAAATGAACTTCATGGCCCGATTCCAGAAAATTGACATTGTTAATCCTTTCTTATATGAGGCCTTTGTAAGTCCTGGCTAATGCTTAGGAACTTGCACTCATAATTTTTACAGCAAGGTCTTGGTGCTTATTTCTCGAAGTTTGTCCTCTATTTTTTTTTTTTTTTTTGAATTACCTGGTTTATTGAACCCCGAACTAAGCAGAAATGAACTGTTTAAAGTTTGGAGCTTATTGTTCATGGTATATCTCAGAGAGAGAAACTTCTGTGGAGGTGGTAAAGGATAGAATCTTACAGCTCTACAAGGATCGCTGTCTGAATTGTTTGTCGAAGTCCCTTCATGCTATTCTGAGAACAAATGTCACAACATTTGTATTCTGAATAGAACAAAGGGATCACAGCAACATCAAAGGTTACTTTTGGAAAATAACATCAGATAATAGCTCTGAACACCACATGAAATTGGAATTGGGTTTTTGTGGTCCACGGTGCTTTGCCTGTTGAGTTTGAATGGCATGTTACAAAGGAACATTTGCACAGAAATTAGTTTTTGAAGAATTCAGCTTAGCTGGGTAATGCTTTTTAAAGGTACGGATGTTTTATGTATTGTTCTGAGCAGTCTGTTACTCTTGATTTAACAAAATGAAAAATAGAATAAGTACATGCACCAGCAACGTCAGTGCAAACAAACTCAATGGCCTGGGGACCCTGGTCTTCGTTTTAAATAACGGAGGTCTTTCCATCACTGTCGACTTGTATTCCGAGGGAGGTTTTGAGTTGTGGCTGTGGCTAGAAAACCATAATTACTGTTGTTCAATCGTTTAGTATGAGTTTGAATTCCTCACTCACTAAGAATATTTGTTTGTACTTTTTTCATTTATAGGCCATGGAATTAGAGGACACGGAAATTCTTGCACAATCCTTATTTTTGGCTTTGGGCATTGTATGATTGTGTGTGCATGCGCTCTCCTACATATACGTGGGTGCGTATGTGCGTGTGTGTGTGTGTGTGTGTGTGTGCGCGCCTGTGCTTGTGTGTTTTTTTTACTTGCTGTATAGCGAGGACCAGAACACATTTTTCGCCAACAGAGTTGGGACATTTACAGGAAGTGAGGACAGTTTGGCCAGTCCTCGCAAATTACCCAGAGCAAATTATGGCTTGTTGGTTAGGATCACGGTTAAGGTTAGAATGTGGCAAAGGTTAAGCTTGGGGTAAGGGTTTGGGTTAGGCATGTATTGGTCCTGGTGAAGATCGAGGAAAGGCTGTAGAGAATCACAAAGAATCAATAGAAGTCAAGATCATGTCCAAGGATGTGTGTGTGTGTGTGTGTGTGTGTGTGTGTGTGTGTGTGCGTGTGTGTGTGTGTGTGTGTGTGTGTGTGTGTGTGCATGTGCATGCACACGTACATGCATGTGCAATATAAAATGTCAAACAAATGTCAGAACTAAGACGCATTTTTGCCTCTCTCTGCTCACACTGCGAAAGGCAATGAATGAATCTGTACACTTTTGGCTTATGACACTGAATTCATGAACATGGGACCCTGGATCAAATCCCCTCAGTGAGGGCTTTGCTGCTAGAAACCTGCAGAAACATACTTTTCTCTTAGTGTTTGAGTGCAATTTTCCACTGGATTAATTGACTTCAAAACACCTGCTGCGTCCTCCAAAGTGAAAACGTGAAGAAAAACAGGATAGAGGCGAAAAGATCACTGCTGAGATGACCCTGGCAGCAGGAAGGAGGTCCCGTAGCAGGTGAACCACAGAAGAAGAGGACAGAGCCGCACTGTATCTGAGAAGCGTGCAGGACGTCCTTGTGTTGACCATCAGCCCAGAGCAGCTGGACACCTGTGCAGATAGGCTTGTACCCTGCTGTTGCTCGCTGCTTATCTCTCTACTTTGGTTTTCATACCAAACGTGGGGAAGTCATGTGACCCGCAACTCATTGCGACCCTCCAGGCTGGTGTACCTCATATTCCGACAGCACCTCTATTTGAAGACTATCAATCATGCATCTACACTTGGAGATTATATAACATCTGACATTGTTAGACAACTTATAAGCACAGATGAGCTGCATCTCTTTCCTCTTTAGTGAGCTGATTGCCAGAAATACTAAGGAGTTGATTAAATGATGCCTTCCTGAGGAAAGTATTCATTGTCTGCTCTGTAATATTATTACTTTGTGAATTTAATCAAATTTATGTAAACCTTTGTATTCAATGTGCACCACCACTCCCAACTCCCATTAAATTCTTAATAAGGACTTAATAAGGACTACACTTCCCACGATGGATCACAGTTCTATTGGTGGCACTGTTTCCTGGTAGCTGCATGGCTCCGGTTTCTGAAATTTAATTAGAGTACCCAATGAGGAACAGATTGAAATGCTTTGCTTTTGAAGTCAGTTTTATTTCACATCAGTGTGAACCTTTGTGATTGAAATACCACTGAGGTAAATTGGTCAAAAGTCCAAAATAGTTCACCCCAATTTTCTTTTAAGTCTCTTTATGTATTTGTGCTTGCATTTGTATAATAATAGAATTGAAATTTTTAGCAGATAATACTATGTATGTGATGCATGTATTTCAAGTAGATACAATGACTATGAGAGTTCTAAAATCTATAGGGTGGAAAGGTCAATGTGTGGATTTGACCAGTGTGAAAATGGTCATTGTAATGAATTTATCTCATTGACAAAATCAACAAACTTTGGATGAATCTATCTGATGTCAGTCATACAGAAGTCACTGATTGCTAGGAAAAGCTTGCGTCAAAACTGAAATACCTGTTCCAAGACATTCAGCGTTATGGAAATGATAAAGCCGCCCATACGAGATCTAAGCCTCCGTTCTATTTTTGGGGAGATTTTGAACCAGGTCATATCATCCTTACAACTGCATTCAGGTTGCATTGCACCAGGCCTCTTTCAGTTAGAAATCCTATTCAAAGCCATTTTCAAAAAGCCAGTCCTAGACACCCACAGTTTTCAAAAGTTTTCTCAAGACTCCTGTTAGACTGCCTTGTGTTGGTGTAGAGTTGGTTTTGGATGCAGAATAGAGAACGACTTAAAAAGAAAAGAGAAGGCTTTCAAGTAACTGTCGACATTTGTCTCCTTATTTTTTTTCTAAGTACCATCGTGTCTTTTTTTAACCAGGACTGAGAGGTCTAATATCAACAGGAGAACTGAAGCTGTCAGCATATACATGAGGGAAGGGTACGACCGCAGCCAATCAGGCTTGTTTACAACAGCGTGTCAGTCTTTAAACAAGGAAATGACTCCTCAACACAGACAGCCTTTGTATTTTCAGAGCTGAACTCAACAGGACTTCAAAAGCCATATACCATGTAAAATAAAAACATTAACATTTATTCATGATCTTTTTAAACATTTTATTGATAGTTTCCTGTCAGTCCCTTTGAGTTGTCCAAGGCTGAGATTTCCCCAGTAAAGCGGCAGGTGACAGACGTGAGTGCTTATGCTTCAAGGGGCCAGGTAAAGGAAGGCTAACCTGGCCTTATTGAGTGGACTGAAAGGACGTGCGAGAGGCACGCGGCCTAATGCAGATGTGTTGACAACAATCGCCTGTAAAGATCAAAGCAGACAGTGAGCAGCAAAATGAAAAAGATGGGGGGGATGTCATCTTTTAAAAAGGCCCCCCCCCCTTTTTATGAAGATGTGTGGGGGTCAGGTGGTCGGGCGCATGTCGTCTGCACCACACTGGCTTGTGTACACCCGGCTGACAACTACACAGATGTCCAATCACTTTGTGGCCCATCACCCCTGCGGAAGATAATCCTGCGATAGTTGCTGAGCAACCAGGTTGGCCGCTGGTTTAATTTGTCTGCAATCTTATTATGCTGCTGCAGGGTTTTCATCACTCAACATTAATGTAATCAACAATTCGGCTTTGCATGACAAAGCATAGTTGGAGAACATTGAGTTGAACACAGTAACAGGGCTGCCAGGGCCAACTTTCTAAGCAATCTCACGCTTACAGTGTAAGTTTCATGCATTTTGAAAGCGTATTCATGTGGTCTGCAAATAATTAACCAATGAATATTTACGAGATTCTTATGCGTAATTAAAAACCTTGTGAGTGGAAGTTTCAGCTTCAGTTGCGGTACGATGGATTTCACCACTAGTAAGATAGAAGCCATTGTGACTCCAAACGTTGAGCGCTTTTCCTCACTCGGGTTGGAAGCAATGTATGTGTTTCACGATCGTTTTAATTTTTTAAACGAAATAAGACCATTTGAATTGTATTTATGCAATTCCATTGCTTCCAACCTCTGTGTAAAGACAAACGTGAGAATTCCAGAGTCAGAATAGATTTTCACGTCTCTAGTGGTGAAATCCACCTTATAAAATGGGTGATTTCTTTTCCTTAAATGTGATTGGCTGAGCCGCGTTCCATGCCGGTATAAAATCACTGTAACCCACTGCAATCTGAGGCTGACCGCAGCACAAAATATCCCTACACGGAACCAACCACTCGGCACTGAACTGACTCGTTAGGTTACGTTTGTTTCAAGACTTTTAGCTTGCTATTTCAGTGTAAGCGAAGTTTAGCCTTTTAACCAGTTGGCTATCTACCTAGCAAACTATTGCATTACAGAGTTCAATTTTTATCATTTATCATTTTAGCTACGTTGCTAACTAGCTCGCTATTTCAGTATTAGCGATTTTTCCGTGTTTATTTTATGGGCTATGTGTAGGGTAACTACATTCATTGTAGTGAACGCTAGCTAATTGACAAGCTGGCTAGCAAACTAATGCACAATTCAACATTTTCTGGACATCGGCAAGTGTGGAGGACAAAAGTCAATTTTGTTCCCTACCCTCGCTGCTGGTTGTAATGACATGGCCGATCGGTGCGAGGTGAGAACTGAGAACAAGGGAAGTTGAAAACAAAACTAAAACGAACGTAAAATTATTTAACGGGGTCTTCAAGAGACCAAGGGAGACATTCCAAATAGCCTGCTTCATAGTATATCTACATTTACGGGCCCAAATAGCCTTATGTGATATAATGGCGCTAGATGAAAAAGCAATCTCAGCATCTGTGTTGCTTGTCAACCATTCTGGCCACTCTGTCTTGCTCGGTGGAAGAACAAATAGTTCTCAATTTTATTGTTGCATTATTCCCAATAAATTGCTGATTATTTTTCTCATGTGTTTATTTAATGGGCTGTATGTAAGGTAACTATTTTATATAAGCAAAAAGCCTCTTGAAGCAGTGGGTTACAGTGATTTTATAATGGCGGAGGGGCGTCATGCCTTAGAACGCCCCTCCACCATTATAAAATCACTGTAACCCACGGCTTGCCAGGGCTTATTCCTTCAGTAATACACATGAAACTGCTCAATGACTCAATTCCGCGTGAGAATATCTTAAATTTGTGTCAATTCAATAATTGCTGACTGCGGCATGGGAACGTGAATGCCTTTAAGAGGCGTGAGACTCACGGCAAATGTGGGAGAGTCAGTAGCCCTGCAGTAAAATAGCTTTCCAGTTAAATATGCGAAAAGGCTAGTATTAATTAGCTTTAGGGCAACAGGAAGTGCTGAAATCATATATTATAACTCAAACTAATGTTAGTCTCAGGGGTAGAAGTATTTTTCTTTCCCAAGTCAATGTTTTGATGACATATGCCTCCTGTCTTCAGAAGCCTGTGATAAGGTGTAATGGTCAGACCAGGGCAGAGTCCTACAAGCTCAAACTGCTGGTTACTGAGGTGTGTGCCAGTCTCAGCCTCCTCATTCCTACTCAATGTTTGGTTTTAGACAGATTTAAGGATTTTTTTTCCCAAGATTCTTTCGCTTTATTTATTTTTTATCTTTATTCATTCGCTTGTTTGTTTTGCATAGAGTTCAAAAGACCCGACGGTGCGCTAGTCAATGAATGCTTTCAAGCATACTAGCCGCATAGCATACTTCCTCAAGAACTGAGAGCGACGCTTCTTTCCCGGACAATTTAAATCGTGCCTAGTCAGCCGCTAGAGGGCGCTTTTGCTGCAAGTAAATTTGGCCAGCAGATCCCAATTCAAACTTCAAGCAGATGAAGCAAATTCTGAGCACTCATGCCCTTGATACGTATGTTTAGTGTTACACAGTGAGGCCACATCTCACCCAGTTCAGTCAATTTACGTTGGCAACTGTAAGTGATTTCAGACATAGTCATAGTCTTATTGGATTGATAAAAGATGAGCAATAGTTCAGCATGTGCCTATATTTGTTTTTCTTTTATGACTAAACCCTTAAGACGTTGAGTCTCCTTCAGTTACATATTTTTTGTGAGCAAGTAATGTTATTCAGTTCCCTTCTGTTTGTAGATCCCATCAGAAAGTGTTTTCTTGTCTTAATTAGTTTCTTTGCATCATTTCTCTTTGTGTCGAGAATCGCAGATGAATAATTTACTCAAGATGCATGTGTTTTTCCTCTCGCGCCCTTCAGTTCTCCAGCAGGGGACCGCATTCTTTGAGCGCAAGTACATGCATGCATCATTACAATCCCAGAAGTCCTGCCTACCTTCTCATATATACAGAATGACCCCCCTATTTCCTCCATCTTATTGCCCCATGCAACACATAAACACTGCGTGTTAACCACAACCCCCTTGAGGGCACTTATTGTATGCTGTCACTGTGTGGCATTTTGGAAGTATGACAATGTTGGTCTGTATTGCAAATTAAATTGTGTTGTATGGACCAAGCTTTCTTTTTTTTGTCTTTTCTACTTTTTCACAAATGCTTTTTATGGTGATATCCTGTGAATAAGTTGTCAGTTTAAGAATTAAGTAGTTTTTAGTCAATATTCCTGCTCTGTGAAACCTGTTTTAGCTATGCAAATACGGCATTTTGAAACAATGCTTTTCATAACGACAGGTAAGCTTTTAATTACCTGCTTAAGCACAGCAGTTGGTAACATTTCTGGCAGTCAGGTGACATGTCCTATTCCTCAGCTACAATTAAAGATACAATGAGGTGGATTTCTTTTTTGGGATTTTGGACAAATTCCTCTTTTGTGCTTTAATGGATACAGTTTTTTGGTTGGCTTTCTGTCCAGAATATTCCATTGAATAATGAAATGTTTAAATTACCATCTTATGCATATATTCATTAATCTCATATCAGTTGTCCATCTTGAAAGTCTGTCTATCAAATGAGCAATCAGCTCAGCTGCTGAGCGTAAGGTATGGAGGATGGATTTAATTCATCCAGTTTTTCTATGTGGAGGGTATAGTAAATTAGATTAAATGTTAGCAATTCCTGATTTGCCCCATGAAATGTTATTAAAGAATTACTTTTCTGTAAATTATTTTTCTAGATCAGAACTTAGATATGCACCATAGTGTGTAATAATGAGTTCACGTAACGTTCATATTGCAGAATTTTGGAGTTATCTTCTAGGTCATCAGTTTACATTTATGGTCAGTGGTTTTATTTATTATTATACTTCTATTTCTTTTTTTATTTTTAAAGTAGGGGGTTTTAACCTTATTAATTTCAGCCGTATTCCGGCTCTATTCTCCTTGTCTTATCTTATATTCATTATATCCTGCCTACGAATTAGATATAATGCATAGTACACATCTCATTGTTGTGAAGACATCAGAGCTTTAAGATAAGAAACAGATGGGAATTTGTCCTTGTTAATTTCATGCTAATATGCAGGATCGCTTATTGTTCTGAGTGATAAGCTGGAATTCTTCTGGAATACATATGGCTGTGGAGTGGTCTATCCAGTTTTGAAATCAGCAGGTTTAATTTCTAGGCAGTGAGTAACATTTCAGATGTGTGGTCATTAGTGACTCTGAGATCCTGTGAGAACCACAGGAATTTATTGGTGTAAATGGGGTCGTATTTATAATAATAATAAAGAAAAACAACCCCCGGAGATGCATTTGCGAGGGTTAGTAACTGAAAATAAGAACTGTTGGCTGGAGCCTTTTTATACCCTAATTTCAGGAGAAGAGAAGGTAATTTTCTTTTTTTACAGAGCACCATTAATGCTACCATTTTTGGCAAGCATTTGAAAACGTACAGGTTCTTCAGTACGCTTTTGGCGAACGTGCCCACTCCCCTGACAGTCAGTCATGGGTGATGTCATTTTTGGTTTGTTCCAACATATGATGTCATTGTTTATGGTTTGTTGATTTGGCTTTAGTCTGTGAGATATCACACTCAACTACCAATTGTTTTTCAAACAAAATTGCTGAATTCAGCCGTGTGGAGGTCCCAGTTTGGAGCCTGTATTTGGCCAGGAAAAACAACTGTGACGTCATGTGGAAATGGGCCACAAGCTTCCAGGGTAGGGAGATGGACCTGAGGTTTGGTCTTCACACCAATGTCTGAATCCAATTTTGATCCATTAAGGCCCTGTGATGTTAGTGAGCTTGGTTGCTAAACTATTGTGTTCGCCTTTGCTTGAGGGAACTGAAGTCAAGACTCCAGGGATTATTTTAAGACGGATATGACCATTGATCTGTCCCAGCAGAGATCTTTTCAGATGTATTATCAGAGGGTAAATCAATGATCGTCGGCATCGCATCTTGATCTCCAGTGTTGGCCCTTATGGATTTTTTTTCCACCATTTATTGTATTAGTAGGGCATTGTGGTTGTGGTGTGGCTAGTACTGTTGCCTCACAGCTGTAAGGGTTCGAAACCGGCCTGGGGCCCTTCTGTGTGAAGTTCGCATGTTTTCCCAGTGCTCATGTGGGTTTCATCGGGAAACTTCCAGAGTCCAAAGACAAGACACGCAAGTCAGGCTAATTGGACAATTCTAAAATTGTCCGTAGGTATGAGCGTGTGAGCAAACGGTGTGTGCATCCTGGGATGGATTGGCGAGCTGTCCAGGGTGTGTCCCTGCCTTCCGCCCACAGTCAGCTGGGATAGGCTCCAGCACCTCCACGACCCTAGTTAGGAAGGCGCGGTTTCAATGATGGATGGATAGATACTGTATAATTACAGTAGCATCGAAGTGATGACAATCTGGTGGCGGTTGGTGCAACAATAAAGCAGCAGGGAACAGAGAACTTCAGGGTACCCAAGCTTATTTACAGAAGTGCCTTCGTCCCCAAACCATCATAGTGGTCACCTATGCAAATAGTCTATGTGACATCAGTTTGAAAGATTGTTTTTGTGTTCCTGGGGACTTTATCATGCTGAAGTACAACATTACATAAAGAAAAGTAGAACATGTCATTATTACAGGAGTATAAGAATGTTATCTTTTTAGTCATTGTCAATGTTTTATTTAAGATTAATAAAATTTGTTTGTTTTATTTGTTCATTTTGACAATGATTATGACTAAAGGGAACAAAATGTTCTGCTTTCTCTAACAGCCAATAAGCAACAGATTGCTGGCTGGCTGGGGCTAGCTCACTACTCAGTTTCTTGCTTTGTCTCTCTTTGGGTTCAAGATCCTGACCCCTACCAGTGAAAAAGCACCGTGAAGTTTTGAAAACAGACTAGTTTGGTTTGATTTTTGTGACACCAAGCAAAAAAAATTGGGGCTAGCCTATATAATCACACACCTTGTTTCATCTCTCTGCAGAAACAGGATGCCGACCCGCAACAGGGAAAGAAAACCATGCAATTTTGAATTCTCAAGAGCGCACATAAATTTTTGCGCCACATTGCTAAAGATTGGTGTCACAATACACAACAGTTAGCTGGCTAGTTAGCAAGCTTGCTAGCTAGCAATCTAGTCAGCCCGGTCTGTTATAAGGCGAGCCAATATACTCACAAGTATTCGTGTTTCATCATGTTGTGGAACTCAGGGGAAGAGCGCGGTGCAGTTTCGAATACAGGCTAGCTTACTTTGATTTCTGCGCTGCTACGCGAAAGTTTGGTCCCTCAGTAAGCAACAGGCAGGTGGCAGTCTTGCTAGCAAGTTCTTTCATAGGGCTAGCTCATACGGATTCTTGCTTCATCTCTTTTTGTAACCTGATCCCAACCTTTGGTAAAAACGGTAGTTTATAGTGTTTATAGTGTACAGTAGTTAATAAATGTTCTCATTGCCAACTGTGAATGTAGACAGCAAATGTTTTAAGGCTTTGAGATGATATAGCCTACATCTATAAGTGAATAGGAAAATGTAGAAGAAAAGTAGGATTACACTTAAGAAACATCTCTTTATTGCATGTTTAAACAACTGCTGCCTTTCTTCGCTTAATCAGGCTGATAAAACCTACGGGTTAGAAATTATAATCAAGGTTTTTTGTTTTTTTTTTTAAATGTAGAGGGCCTTTGATGACCCCTGATACAGCAAAAATTCAATTTTTTTCACTATGAAATAAACACAAGCTGGGGAAGAAAAATGGCTTAAATTCTGCGGTTTGGATGATGCTGTCACAAATACAGCCTTTATTTCCTCAGTGTAGTTTAGCCTCAGTGATAGCACCAGCATATGTAGCGGCAATACTTACAATAGCCACTTTTGCCAGTGTTCATCTGATTCAAAACCTTCCAAAGTGTCTTATAAATGCTCATAACTAAAGAATTTTAAATTCGCCAGTGTAGTGACCACTAGCCAGGCTATCAACTCAACCTATGATAATACAACCCTAAAGACACCCAAAATGACTCCTCCCCTGAATTTTTTTTAATCAAAGTTCCTTTCCTTAAACTGTTCAGAAGATGAACAGCCTTCAACACAGTAAAGCCACCAATTATATTATTTTCACCCCTTCTACTTTTGTGACATGTAACTTCTCTAACACCATCATAAAATGACCCTGAGGTTTTACTTGTGCGTCGATCAGCAAAACCTGAGGGCTTGAGACGAAGTTTACATTCACAGTAAAATTTAGCACCCGTTTCCATGTTTACTTCAAATGCAAAAAAAAAATTCTCTCACTTTGCAAATTTTCAGTCGATATTCACTCCAATGTGAGTTTTTTTCCTTGTTTCAAGTAGCTTTCACATTGTAAATTTCTGCTCATTTTCAAGTTCATAGGAGCAGCTCAAATTTGCGCACATGCTCAAGTGACAGGTCATTGGTTTACTCCGTGACATCATACACGTAAGAACAACTCTTGATTACTTATCGGCAGAGGTTTGAAGCCTTAAGGGCCAGAAAGTAAAAGTTCTATGATCGTGTCCCACTCATTGACATTGATTTCTCTAATGGCTTCTTTGCTCTTTCTGAAGAATTGTGGCAATTTGCATATCCTGATGAATGAAAAAAATTACTTGGGAGGACATTTCCTGCCTGGGCTTTACACCTGCTCTCTCCTGGCATGCATCATTGGAACGGCAGCCTCACTTTGCTTTAGTCACTCGTGTTGTCACCACTTTCGTCACATGCTCTTGAACTTTTAACCGATATTAGAAAGGTTACTGTGAGCTCCTGATTTCCTTCTACTGAATGGCTGACTGGATTGGATCAGACCTTAAACAGAACTCGCCCACTAATCACAAATTAAACGCTCTTGGACAAGATTCATAACTCAGCGGGGAAGCTGATTCAGACACACTTCCACATGTTGGTAATATGCGATTAGCAAGTGGAAAGAAGCATTGAATTGTTGCCAACGCCAGTCATAAAAAAAAAAAGATTGCTCAATACTAATGAGCAGGCATGACGTGCCAGGAAGAGAGATGTTATCATCATGACATCAATGCACCCTGGTTGTTGCCATATGTTGCTCTTATTATTTTTCTTTTCTTATTTTTAAACAACTCTCAAGATAATTTTTTTGGTGTAGACACTGAGTGCCTTTTTTGCAAACCCAACACAATGCATGTATTGTTATTAGTATAATACACTGATATGAATACTGTTACCACCCTGCTAGAAAATCCAGCTTAGGCTGGTAGCTGGTAATCAGCTTGACCAGTTTGAGCCAGGTTTTTAGTGCTGATTGACCAGCTACCAGCCTACCATTGGTGACACCAGCTACCAGCTCCTATTCTTACCAGCTGCCAGCTTAGATTCGTACCTGCTATCAGCTTAGATTGTTTCCAGTCACTGTCTCAAATTCTCATCAGTTAGCAGTTCATATTGGTGAGACTAGCACCTGAGAAAATTGACCAGCGTCAAGAGTTCAAGGGGTTATTCCACTAGGACACCATTGTACATTTACTTACAATCTTGGTATTTGAATTTGTATTTACCCGTTCAATAATTCCAAGCACCCCCCCCCCCCCCTTTTTTTTTTTTAAATATAAATCCCGGGAGGGCGAAGACCGTTTGCAGCTCTTCTCTTAAGCACACGCCTGTCGGCTGCTGCTTCTTGATACTCATAGCTCGAAACTTTACAAGCTCAGAAGCATAGACTGTACAAAAAGATGGATGAAGCAACCGAGATGTTACCTGTTGTTTTCAGCATACCATTTGGGAAGCCTCGATTTTGGTAATTTGAACTGCACCATGTTTTCATTTTGAAACTGGATGTGATTCCTATTGGACGAGAGCATGAATTGAAGATCTGGGGAGGAGTGAGGGGGGGATCTATGGGTGGATCTGACCGTATCAGACGAGGACCAGATGATAGCCACGCCTCCAAACCATATATGGCTTTATCCTTTGTTCCAGTCTATATGGGACCATAATTTACAAAAATTACCATCATGATACATCAAAGGAGACTTGAAACTTGCGATAGATACTATAAAATAATGTGAAAAATCATTATTGAAAAAATAAATCAGGTGGGAAAGTAGGGTAATTTTCTCATAGACTTCAATAGCATTGAACTTCTCTCTGCAACCACCGAGTACACCATCTGCTGGCCATTAAATAGAATGCAATTTTAAGGTACTCACGCATTAGCCTCACCTTTCAGACCCTGGTGCTGTGTCCATCTTTTTATACAGGCTACGCTCAGAACGAGGCTGGAGGAAGCATGAACACGTGCCAGCTTAGAATTTTACTGATGAGTGCCTGCCTGGCCAATGGGAGGCGCATGAGCAATGAACAATGCGATAACCCACACCAGCTGCATCCCAACCATTTCCTGGCAGTGTGAAGCCAACTGTGTGTGGCTCTGAAAAGGCTACTGGCCAGAGCTGATACTTGCATGGCTCAGTTTCAAACCTGGGCCATCTTGGTCACTACTGCTCCGCGAGTTTGCCATAAACAACAATAGTTAAAATATGCAATCAAGTACGACTAATATTCTTTCTTCACCGGCTATCATGTTTGACTAGAAGAGAGAATGGCCATGCTGGTCTGCCATCAGCTGACCAGTTACAACAGCACTACCAACTTAGCTGCTCACCCCTTAACCAGCTGCACAAAATCCAACAAGACCAGCTAATGACTGTTGAAGGTTCAAAGCTAGTTTCAGTACGATTTTTCCGCAGGGTAATACTGCTGTGACGATAACAACTGCGACAATTACTGCTGTGGCATCTGCCCTAACAACTTCTACAAATACTACAGTAACAATTAATTCTACTACTACTACTACTACTACTACTACTAATAATAATAATAATAATAATAATAATAATAATAATAGTAATAATAATATTATTATAACAACAACAACAGCAACAACAATAATACCTCAGACAAATGAGATCTTAGTCCCTGCTGGTCTGCAGGTGCCCATGTAGGTGTTCTTAGGGTCCTCTGGTTGCATTAAAGTTTTGGTCCATCTGCAGATGAAAATTAGCCTCTCAGGCCAGTTCTGATGCCTTTTCAGAAAACTGATTAATGTTCATTTCTATTGTCAAATAGAATAATACATGCATTAACAATGGTAAATATGCCAAAAAAAAAGAAGAAACTGAGTTGTGTTTCTCTGAAATGGGTGGGCGTACGAGGCTGCTGTGGTGCTATAGTCCTCTCTAGCAATGAAGAGCGTAAGCCTGAAATTGGAGACAGATTGGAATGAATAAATTACCTGTCTTCAATATACGGAGGTGGGCGAGCTGGAATTTGTTTAAAATGTTAAAAACAAAAATTGCGGGTGTTGCGAAACAAACCCTGGATAGACTGCCAGTCTTTCACACGCAGGCACTCTCACCTATGGGAATGTTAGTCTCAGGTTAGTCTTGCATGCATGTCTTTGGACTGTGGGTTAACCGGAGTACCAGGAGAACACCTACACGAACATGGAGTGGGCAAAATCTCCCAGCCTTTAAAGCAGTCTGACTTCAGAGTCGAGCGATCGTATGAATATTAAGCAACTATATGGTGATGGGAGGATGAGAACAAGTCTGAGTGTCTGAGTTACCGAGACCATAACTGTGTGCAAAACCTTTTAGCACATGGAAAACTCATAACGCAACAAATTATTGGTGTAAGTGGTATACCATGGTAAATCAGTGGTGACCTGATTGGTTTTGTACCTGCACCTGCTAAAGGTCTTCATAAATTAGGGCCTGCAATGGGAAGAAGTACATGGAGTGAAAAAGGAAGCCTGCTGTTGTTAATGCAACTTCAGATTTGCATGCTGTTGCCATTTTACTGCGCATCCCACGCCAGAACCCATCACTGGCCTGTTCTATGGGAAGGCATAATTCTGCTGTTGTTGTAATTTCAGTATTGCTTGGCCAGGTTTTTTGGACACCAGATGTCACCGGTTTGTCCTTGTCTCCTCTCTCTCTCTCTCTCTCTCTCTCTCTCTCCTCCTCAATTTCACATCTCCCTCCGCAAATGAGAGATGGCGCATTGATTTGATTTTCAGTTTCACGTTACTATAGCAACAGCGCACTACAGAACTACAAAGCAGAGGGGGGGGGGAATGTGTAAAGTTTCTTTCTCGGCAGGACTTTCATCCTTCTACGATTCCGATCATCACAGGAAATTAGCATACCCGGGAAAGAGGGAGGCTCGGCATCGAAAGCGATTGTTCGCACCGAAGGCAGCTGTGGGTGCATGAGCAGAAACAGGTCTGGATTTATCTCAATATAAAATAAAGAGCGAGTGGACAAGGAGCACATCTGCAGTGTGGTAGAAGGTTCCAGAATGATGGCATTTCCTCCTCCGGTTGAAACATAGCCTTTTGAGCCCGGGCCTGCTCCTCCCCCGCCCCCTTCTTTTGAGAAAACCCCAATTGTGTGGCTTCCTCACCCTGCCTGCTGCGGCGCTGCAGTACTCGCCACCTGCTGCTCCATAGCAGCATCGTAAGGGCAGGGGCCTTACTGGCCTAGGAGGGTAGGGGGCAGCGGGGGGTGGGTTGGTGCGGCGAGGGGAGACTTGAAGACCAACATCAAACAACTGATCAATTCATTAATTCTTGCTCGATACAGTGAGGTTGGAAAAAAAAGAATGAAAGGAAGATCAGGAATGAAAAAAAAAATCTAAATGCCGTGAACCGAGAGTCTTAACCAACGTATGTGATGTAGATTGCACTGAGCTCCGTTTGCGAATCCAAAGACTTGTGTTTGTCATTAATATTTCATAGAGCTTTCTAACGGATCAAAGCCCAAACTCAGGATGGTGGGAGTAGAAGGAGCAGGTTAGAAGTCACAGGAGTGCCCTTTTCAATGTTTGCTTGCCCCTGATTGCGACATACGAGAGAATCGCTACGCGGATGAAAAGCCAAGCAGAGACAATTTCAGGTTTGTGATGCGCATAGCAATTAAAAAATGCTGGAAAGGTAATTTATAGTTATTAGTTTTTTTACATTACTATGAAAACAGGTTCGACACAGTTGAAAGGCGTGCGTTTCAAACCCGAGGCACTCTCGGAGAACAGACTGCCTGACAGCTACCCAGCATGCAATTCTGAAACAAAGAGACCCTTTTGATTCCAACGCAGTGTGAACTTTTTTGATTGGGAGAGATTGGTCGGCATGGAAATCAATAAGCCAATGCGCATTTGAAGCTGGCTTATCTCTCCCCGCATTCCTCCACGCTGTCTGCAGGTAGAGAAGAAGAAGAGTGGAACAAAGAAAAGAGCCTCGTTTGGCCAGTAATGGAGCCTCTCCGATAGCTCGGGAAAAGAAATGGCCCGCTCGGCACCTCGGGAGGCCTGAATAAACAGCGTTTACAAAATGTTATTCCGTCTGAAATTAGCCTGAATTGGCACAGACCTGGATACTTACGATTGGGCCTATTGCGGCAAAACGCTTTGATTGGTCAAAGAGGGGCTGCCATATCGCAGTCATCAGCCTTGGTTTACCCCTCGCCAGCCTTTGAACTGCAAGAGTCGTCACTGGCAGGAAAGCAGTAAGACGCCTTATGCTCAAACCTGCTGGCTACTTTTAGCATATAGCGTACCTGCAGTACACTCCAGACACTTCAGCAAAAGTGTAGCCCTTTGTAGTGTAATTTCAAGGTTTCAACTGAGGAGAGTTTTAAATGAAATCCAAGCAAATAAACTTGTGTGTCTTGCACACAATTCCTCCAATAAGATGCCCATTCTGGAAAGGTCAAGGAAGAAGTATTGATGGCTACAAAGTGTAGAAATTAGTTTAAATGTTCCAAAAGTTTAAAATCGATTGATAGATAAACTGAATGTTCTCAAATATAAATCTGATTTGCATTCACTTGAGCGAAAAGTGGAAGGACAAATTGCATCCTCTACAAAATCAATTCGAGGGGAGATGGAGAGATTGAAAGGGGATTAAAAGTGTACAAGATGCTGGGAAGGGGGTTAAGGCAGTGCTATTGATTATGTACTGACAGAATCGCAGTCTTTTCCTGATTAAGGATTTATATATTTGTTTTTAGAAATTGCAAGATAGAATGTGTAACAACAGTGGAGTTATCGCGTAGAGGTGCATCACGGTGGACTGTACTTGCGGATGGATGTTTAATTTATTTTTAGTTTTGTTTCTAGTTTGCCAATAGGCTACTGGTGTTAAGATGACCCCTTGAAACCTTACTGGTGCCCAACCTTTATCTAAAAGAAAGCAAACAAGGATGTTCTTTTCTTTTTTAATTCCTGAGTCAAAGACATTGTGCAATTCAAATACAGTTTGCTAGATTGTTGTATAAACTTTTGCACTTTTGAAGCACACTATTCTGCTGATCATCATTTTGACTGAGTTTAACGTTGCCTTGTATCTGGCTATCGCTGCCTCCTGCTGCTATTTGAGTGGAGCGGTTAGCCCTGACAGCACCAGCAAGTAATGCGGTCTTCAGTCGCCAAATGAGGCACAAAAATATACATTGTGATAACTGTGATATTGTCAGGTGGGCACTGGTCATATGGCAACCTGTGGTCTAGTGCTATGTTTTAGAACCAACCACACCTTTAATTCCTGCTTTGACCATTTCACTATCCCTGAAAGGCTAAAAATGTTATTGTGAAGTCTTACATTCTGTTGTTTCATATTTCAGAGGTCACTGGCTTAAAATTACGTATTTGAACACTTCAGTAATAACACAGATTATTTATCTCCTTTCCCATTGTTGGCATTTCACACTGTCGTCTTCGTCTTGCCTGCTCTGGTGGTTTCTAATAATATGCTGAGGATACTGGCTGCCCCCTATCCATCCATTCATCTGACAGAACAATGAATCTCGGTTTGCCTCGAGAAGATCTCTTGATGGATGGGGCACTTTCTTTTAATCATAAAAACACTCCACCGAGCTAAACATGAAGAACTGTATATGCCTACCCTGTTCTCACAGTCCTCTGAAATAAACGTTGTTCAACAAGTCTTCTCCCATAGCCAGGCCTACCAAAGAAAACGGCCAAACTGTAGCAAACGTTTGTCAGATGTCTACCTTCTTCAAAGAGCCAGCAACACACAATTGAAAACTCTTTTGGTTCATCTCTGGGTTTGTTACAGGCTTTGTGATTTATTTATTTATTTATTTTGAGTTTGGCTCTGATGAAAATGTATCGGCTTCAAAGTGTTGTGGTGCGAAGTTCAGCGAGAATGTGGCATGTTTTCGACTTTGTGTTGCTGGTTATTTGAAAAAGGTAGATATCTGACAAACTTTTTTTGCAGCCTGGCCATTATATTTGGTAGGCCTGATAGTGCTCTCTGGCTGAAAGAAGCCAATTCCTCTTCCCTCTGTATGCAGAGACAGTAGGCCAGGTACATACTATCTTATACCTGTGGAACAACAAAAATATCTACCCCTTCTCCTCCCACACAGCTTTAAGTTCAAGACCAGGTCCTGCTCTCAAAATCGGCTATCACTAATTCCTGCCTCACCAGCCTCCCTAAATTGTGCCATTACACCTAATTGTGGCAATTATTTGGTTCTGTTTTTATGGTTCAAGTAATTTCTGTGTTCAGAGCGGAGTAGCTGTGAAACCATTTTGCTATCTATCCCTTTTCATGGAGTACTCTAGCTGACAGAATATAATTCTTCCATCATTCCTGTTGCCTTCAGCTCATTTTGAAGGAATTAGATCACAGGTGTTTGAGAAATTCTGGCACCCAGCCTAGCTTGAGGGTTAATTCTCAAAGAGTACTCAAACAGATTCAAACTTCAATCCGCAAGTTTGCGCCTTCCAGGTAAACGCCTAAATGTACCTGTGTTTGAAGGAAACTTTGAACTTATACAGCAGTCACAGCAACAATCTTATGACATAGTGCCAGGCAAGGCTTAATTGTGCCAAATCAACACCTTTTCAAACAAAAAGGTATTCACTGCACATATTTCGGGGAAAAAAATCTGTTGAGAAGTTTTTCAACATTGCTAATTTCCTGAAAGGCCACCATTCGCGCATTATGATAGCGGCACAGAAAACAAGGTGAAGAGGCCTACGACCATGTATTCAAAGCCCGGAATTCAAATGGTAAATTCCAGAGCAAAGATTCAACAATGGTGCTCCAAAGTTCTATTAAACAATTTCGCTCCAGAAATGCAAAAATGAGAAAATGAATGTTCCAGATAGATTTTTCAAATCAATCATTGGGCGGCAGGAGAGTGAGTCATGCCACCTGCTCTTGAGCAGGGAGGATCTGTAAGAACGAGTACATGGGCTGCATCTGAATTCTCCTTCACAGGCCGCCTTTTTCCTGCTCTCTTCACTTTTCCTTGACCTCGCTGTCGAACATCTGACAGGAGACAGGAAAGTTGAGAGGAGATTTTAAAGGTACCTTGGGATATGTTTGAGAAAAATTGTATGTCCATTCTTTTAACACGTCATGAGCTTGAAGGTGAAGATAGCCTTCGCAATTTATTGGCAAACTTTGGGACCCGAACGATGTATTCAAACTGCCACTGCTGCAAAGGATTATGGTCCATATTCTATCTTTTCCTCTTTCCAATGTTGGTCCTGTGTTTTGCTGCAAGAGGGAAGCAACTAAGGAGCTAATTGCCTCCCTCCTTTCATGAAATAGACCATTCGGTGCTCCTTTTCATGGCTTCCAGCCAAACTATTGCCAGGTCGTGTTTGTTGGCGAGGAAGGTTCCTTTCTCTGAGAGAATTTGAATGTAGCCATTGTCTCATAACGCGCCTTTTTTTCCTTAACAGAAAACAATGTGTCAGTCGGTAAAGACCTGGGGCATACTTACGAAGTCCTTGTTACATCATTTACTTTTAATAGTACCCGCATAACATCTGAGGTGGAAAATCCAGGCCCAGATTGTAACATTCACCATCCACTATTTTGCAAATTGGCTGAATTATTCCGCTAACAAGTGGCGACATTCCATTCTATTAAGTGGGCAGACATGTTGTATGCTGTATCTGGCTCCTACAATGGACCGATTTGCGTGTTTATAAAAAGAGAGGATGTCGAGCCTCGGCGTACCCACCGGCAGGGGTCGGCAGCCTTTTCAGAGTAGCGCACAATTGGCTATCGCGCTACAGGGTTACAAATTGGGAAGGGACTGCCGGATTTGGGTATTTGATAACAGCTTTGTTCGTTGCTCCAGCGCCTCCTGTTGGCCAGACGGGCGCTCGTCAGGAAGACTCTGGCTTGGTTCATGTTCGGGTATCCTCCGCCCTCGCTCTGAACTTGCGAAGATTCAACCAGCGAGTGTATAAAAATCAGTGGCTGACAGGCACGTGCTTCGGAGGAGAGTCGTGAACTGTCTTCACTATCCTGAGTTGGCAGCAAGGGGTCGCATACGAGCAAGCTTTGTACATAGTTCCCCAATTGGGCATTCCAAATTTGGGTGGGATTGGAGATGCCAAATTTAAAAAAAAAAAAAAAAAAAAAAAAAAAAAAAAAAAAAAAAAAAAAAAGAGAGGATGTACGCACAGTTTCAAGGTTGAGAGCCTTCCATTTAATGCTGTTGTTATGACAAGTTCATGTTCAAATCTAAATTTTCATCTAAATGTACTGTCCATGTAGTGTGGACAGATATCTCATGTCTCCTGTGTTGTTTTTTTTGTTGTTGGGTTGTGTTTGCCTTGAGAAGTTCCGGAGAAACCGAGTTCATATGCGCGCAAGAGTTTGCAGGCGTACAAGTCACAGGACGCAGTTAATTACGTCCAATATGGTCATATAAATAAGATCAAATACTATGGTGCTCACTTCAAGAACAAACGTTTCTGCCTTGAAGCTGCGCACGCTCCTCAATTGTCACGTAGTAAGAGAACCCACCTCTACATCCATGGGTGAAATCAAGTCTATTGGCTGAACTCAGGGTAGAGAAAAAACATAGTGAGACATTTATTTTTCAACCCTAGACTTTTCACCTCTGCATAGCACTGATTCACCACAAAGCATTGCTTTAATGAGAGCTTTGTTCTCGAGCACATACTTAGAAAACACTGAGCCGAACTTCTAATTACTTTAAACCGAGGAACTTTAAATTGCTGCTCCGGTGAAGTTTTCCAGTGCTAAGTTTTAAAGACCCAATCAAATAATTAATGAACCCTGAAGTGAAGATGCAGACAGATTCGTCTCAGTGTACCTTAGATGTTGATCTATCCCAGAATTTTGTAAAATGGCTACGATTCTGGATGTTGACATGCAGGAAGATATTTGTGGTCCTCAGAAAAGTGCGTGGATGTATCCCTTCATTTATTTGTGCAAATATACTTTTCACTCCACTCTCTGACATTCTGCTTGAGGAATCGACACTTGTCCCACATTCTACTCTTGAGCTGTGTTGAGGTGTCGGATGACCGAAATTCACTTAAAAAGTGGGCTCGCTCTTCTTCCATTTGGGTCGAGCAAGGAACGCAAAAATGAGAAAAATATCCGGGTCTGTTACTCCTTTGGTCACTTCAAATAGGTTTTTGAAAACTTTTCAAAAGTCACCAGCTTTGTAGAAATTTAGTCAATGAGGGAAACACGGGTGTTGGGAGCTCTCTAAAAAGAGCTTCAAGGTTTTATCGAGCCACTGACTGTAGATGAAAACACTTCCAACTTCAAACCATGCCATTTAAAGTCTTCCTGAAGTGTCTCTTCAGAAGGAAATAAGTCTTTGAAGATGTATGTAGCCAGCCGGTTTATCCTCAGTCAAATCTTGGTCAGAAGGTCTTTCTGGAGGTTAACCAGAAGCATTCATGTTTTAATAATTCACCCCGAGCCTCCCAGCTCCTCCCAGGAGAGCCTTTACATTTAAAACATGAAGTGACAGAACGTTTATCGAGCTTTTTGTGGAGACTGTCTTTCATAGTATCTAATAAAATTACCTTCAATTAATTTCAGAGAAAAATGTTTTCTCGTTGCAAGAACGTTTCCATATTTAAACTTCAATTAATTTCGGAGCAAAATATTTTCTTGTTGCATGAGTCAAACGTTTCCATATTCAAGCGCTCTGATAACACAACACATAAGCTCAAGAGTTCAGGAAAAGGTGACGAGATTTTCAGTTTTTCATACATCGAGAACATGCATCTGATTTAAAGGATCGAGCATGACCGATGCTCATATCTGTGTCTGGACTTACTTAAACCATGCCGCATACCACCGCCCCGTAAAAAACACAAATCACATAAATATGAAGAAAATCCATGGAAAATTTCATTCATATCTCTGCATCTGCATGTACTCATGTATGATGCAAGGCAGTGAAGGAGTGAAGGACTGAATTTACATGTACAGAGAGATGAGCGCATTCTCAAATCGGATGAACGGACTTCCCTCTGGCAGTTTCTCTGTGCGGGCTGATATGACTGAAATGCCTTGTATGCTTTTCGTTCCTGTTTTTGTGCGTATCAGTGAAAACTGACCAGCTGTTTTTTGCTACGCCTTTCCATAAAGCATCTGAAACCATTTAAATGGAAAGCAGTCACAGTTTCCAGTATATTATAGGCATTCCACAGGCCATTTCGGCATGCTGTGCTGTTTCTCTCTGTAGGGGGCACAGCACAACACAGGCGTGTAGCTCTCAATTATGTAGCTAGCCCACAGAGCTCCCATCAGGAGCCCTCAATAAAGCAAAGCTAGAATAGCCATTGAGTCAACGGTCTGAGGTTCAGACTCTTGTAAAACTCAGAGAAGGCCTGGTATTCCAATAACAGCAGGGTGACACAAACTGAGCGTCGTAAAGGTGATTCTTCAACTAAATATGCTGAATACAACCTTGAATGCTGCGTCCTTGAGTTATAATTCAAGTCTCGGGTAATCTTTAACACTTCCCATGGGAAAGAAGGAGAATGAATTTGTCCTCTGGTTGCAATAAATGTTTTGTTTTAAAAGAAAAAAATGACTTTGCGTCATTGCTTTGATTTTGATCGGACTAACGAGTTTGGAAAAGAGAAAATACAATCAGAACAATTTAGTCTTCCAGACAGTAGAAGAACAAAGGAGAAGCGACCGCACGCTGCATTGAAGCTAGTTGTCCTTCATGTTAGCAGTTTTACAAAATGGAAAGTACATTAAAAAAACAGACTTTTTTAATATAACTGCTCAGTAACCAATTATTTATGAAACTCGCCCAAAACACTGTTATTTTTGATAATGTGCTGTGGGAATTCTGTTCGTATTTTGCCTTGAAGGGCAGAATTTGTTGTAGATGCGCATGAAAGCAAAAAGACAGCTGCAGTGATCATTTCATAAAGGCCACACAAAGGATTGTCTTCGCTGTTTTGTTACAGATTCTGCTAAAGGCCTAAGTGTCATTTATCATACAGAAAATGAGCTGCAAACATTATACAACAACGGGCTTAGAGGGTAAAGCGCAGACTTTTATTGGCAGATCTGAGCAATGATGTCACCAAAACTTGATGTTAATGATCCGTGTTGGGTGCATTTTTTTTTCCAAGTCAGGCAAGAAGCAGGGATTTAATCAATTTTGTTCTTAAAATTGATTGACAAATAAATGTGGATTGTTTTGATCCACTGAGAAATGCGATTCATATTCAATCATCTCGTACAGCTGAAACTTAAGTCTTCTATTAAAATTGTACGACTGTACAATACGTTCTTGAGTCAATAATGCTGAACTCTGGAACATCAGAACTTTACAAGCCATTCTTTCCGTAGGCCTAATTATAAAAGTTTATTACGTAAACAATGTATTCCTACTCAATCATACGTCTCTGCTTTGTTGATTTACACTTTCTATGGCGACTAACTTTATGTTCGCTGCCTCCAACTGTCTTTGTTTTCCTTTGTTTTTTGCTGGTATGTAATTTATACACAATGAGAGGGTTTGATAAATACTGAAATTTCATTTTTTTGCAATATGAATTTCTTGGAGCCATACTGGATATACAGTATTTACCAATAATACTACTAAAAACACTGTCCTTTACTGTAGAAGTATATGCAATTTGACACCTGTGCCACATATAGCAATAGCGATGATTAAAGAAAGAGTACATGATGCAAATAGTGCCCTCAGTCAACTGCAGACGCCAGCTGAAACCCCCGCTCCCACCCGTATGGACAAGTTTAGCCGTTAAATGTGACCGAAGTTGCCGTCACCCGTGGAGAAGCCCTCTCTCGCCTGGTGGTCTGTGGTTTGCTCATCTTTCATTGGAGAGTATATGTCATGGAACCTGAGGAACCCAACACACGCTGGGGAGTTCACCAAAGGTCTCTTCCTGCATCAGCCATTTTGAAACTGCCAAATATAACAGAGAATATTATTTTCCCTGCTGCGTAAGTGTCGCTTAGTCTCACAGTGCAACTCTGAGACATTCTGGACAATGCAAATACTGGTGAATCATTTGATGTGTCAACAACCACCACATGTGTGATGCTAATGCTGCAAAGTTTTTTTTTTTTTTTTTGATGGCATATGATAAATTTACAGTGTATAGCTATGGTCCACATACAGTAGGTAAGGAAACTGTGAATAGATGTCTAATGCTTGATTTTTGGAGGGAGTGCAGCAAATATTTGAAGACCACAAAGGAAAAACTGTCCAAATTTTGCATTTTTGTACATTTTATATATTATATATTACTAATATATTTGTAATAATATGTAATAATATTATATTTAATTATAGTTTTTTTGCATTTTTTTTCAGTGCTTTGTTTATAATTTTTTTGCATATTTTTTCAGTGCTTTGTTTCTAGGATCATTTTGAATTTTTAATCAATGAATACATTTTTCATTATTTCTCCACAATGTGGAAATGTGACTGATCATTTTTCCATGGTGGTCATCATGTACTTCACTTGAGTTTCTTCAGAAAATGCCAGGTCGAGTGAATGGGTGGAAATTAAACATCAGTTGTTTGAATTGCTCTGGATAATGGTTTCCGTTAAATGACTGTATTTCAACCTAAATGCAGGCCATTTTCTGTAATTCCAGAGAGTCTTGTGCACCATGACTATCAACAGGAAATCCATCTTATTGATTAGCAATAGAACCAAACCTTAAAGCATCATGGATGTGATGAGAGTGTATATCACTCGTTGTATACTCTCCTTTCACAATACACTGATTCTGAGTAGGTACATATGATTTTACATGATTTTGATATTTCAGAAGTGCTTTGTTTCAGACAAATTCCCTGGCAAATATTTTAATATCACGATCATCCTGAATGTGCAAGTCGTAAGCCAGGATTAAGATATTAAATAGTCTCTTGATCACTGAAATGTACAGTCGGGGCCATAAATATTTGAGTATTGACAAAGTTATTGTTATTTTAGCTGCATACAATAAATTATTGGGGTTGAAATTAAATCACGAATATGAGCAAAGCACAGGTTTTCAGCTTCAATATCAGGACATCTACTTCCGAATATAGGATTTACTGTACTTTTCATACACACCCTCCTGTTTTCCTTTTTCAGGGTATTGAAAGCATGCCAAACATTTGGCAGCACAGCTGTTCCATGGCCAGATGAGTGTTATTCCCTCAGCATTTAATTTTGTCAATGGTTCATTTCAGGTGTAGCTTTTGCTTTTGCAATATATCGCTGTTAACTGCCTGTATGAAGTCTACAACTGTTGCTGCCTGTAAAGTAAGCCAAAATTTGGCTAAACAATTGACTTTTTGACACATTCTTATGAGGAAAAAAAAACTCACCAGTCAGATCAGAAAGAACAAAAGACACAGTGGACTATAGAAAACAACCATGATGACAATAATTATTTTCCAGGTGAGTAACACAGTTAGCCAGATCAAGAACACCCCACAGGAGGTTGCTATTTCTGGTAGGAGAGGGTTTACCACAAAATGTAAACCATTACTAAGCCTCAATAACAGGAAGAGCACTTTAGAGCTCGCCATTAAGCACAAAAGCCAGAGTAGTGCCGGAATAACATCCAGTGCGTTCAAATGATCCCTACTCATATGTGAAGAGTGATCATGTATGGGCATGTATGGCAGCCAATGGAGCTGTTACCCTGGTCTTTATAATTCATTGGACTATTGGCAAAAGCTGATGAATTCAGTCAAATTCTTTATAACTAACGCAATGGATATTTTGCCGTGAACCGATTATGCATTTCTACAGCTATTTGGCCATGACTTCCGGTATGCATGTGCAGTTGTATAAATTTTGGACTTGCTCACAGAAATCAATGGATAATAGTGAATAGTTATAACTTTGCCATTTAGTTAGCTATCTCGCATTTACATACATGAAATATTGCTAGCTAAGTCGGCATAAAAGCTCTCTTGTTAGCTAGCTGACGTTATGTTTCATGCATTTAAGTCAATTTAAAATGTGTATTGCCATTATTACGTGAACTAAGCTGGAGTCGCACCGTGAACATTTAGCTCACAGCTGGCATTAATATCCACCGAGTACAAAGGTTGCCAGCTAACATTGACTAAGAAACCAACAAACTAGCTTGCACGCTAGGCTGGCAAGCTAGTTCGCTTGCTCAGCTACCTATTTGCGGTGCATATAAATCAATAAAAAACTGTGAATCGCAGTCACTTCGCATTAGCTGAGTAGCTAGGTCAGTTATGCATTGACGAGGCTGGGATGCATTGCCCAAAATCACTGATGCTAACTTACATAGTTGGACCCATTGACTGTGAATGGACTAACTAGATAAGTTGGTAACATAGTTACCAATTACGCTTTTGCGAAACACACCCCTGTTTGCTAGCTACCGAGTTCTCACACTAACATCGGCCAAACATACTCCATAGATTTCTGTGTTTTAAGTCCAAAAATAATATAACTGCGCATGTGTACTGGAGGTCATGGCCAAATAGCCAAAGAACTGTAAAGCTGGTTCAAGGCAAAATATCTACTACCTAAAACTAACTGTCTCAAACCTACACAGTTCATACAATATTTTTTGACAAAGGCCTTAAATTGACAGTGAAATACAATGCTTCAAGCTTATCTTGATTATTAAAGGAACTACAGCTTCAAGAGGGAGAAAATTTCACAAACAGGCTCTCTTAGTGTAATTTTTCATCCAGAAAAAAACATGGCAGTCATTTCCCATAATATCAAACCGTTTTGGAGTAATCAACTTTCCTCTTGCCCTGAGAACACCCCTTTTTAATCGTTACAATCGATAATGCCGCCCTCTCAATGTAACGTCATATAAAGAACTCAGGACCAATTCGATGCATAGCTGGTATGTACAACTGCATGTAAAAATATCATTTTGATCATTTCATTACATCTTTTTGTCGCCCGAGTCCTTAATAACTTCAAATCTGATATGATTTACATTATGAGCAAAAGAAAAATTGTCAATATGTATTTTTTATCTTTAATCTTACACTGGTTTTCTTAAGGGACAATCAGAGACACGCTAAATGTGTTAGAGAGCAGTGGTTCACTCGCGTTCGCCTTCTGGGAAAGCTACTGCTAGAAGCATTATCGAGGTGTTTGGTTCTCCATTTATAATGACATAAGTACTGCATTTTTTAAGGGTATGACCCAGATTTCTGTTATGAAAATCAAATTCCTCAATCAGCTGTTTGCGAGTTTGCCAAACTGCGTGCTAGGCAACACTTTGATGTCAACTCGACTTCATTCATTACGGTCTCCTGAGCTGACATCCATCAAGCTCGTTAGATTATGTACGGCATTTGGTCAGGCTAGAGTAAAACAATAATATGATCTGACATAGGGGAAAAGATTAGAATACAAGACAAGAGTCAAGACACAGCGGCGGCATGCAACTAGACTGAAATCAGCAGCAGCTAGAGGGAAGCGCTTTCACACTGGATGTGGAATGAATTTTTTGTTTGACAGATTACATTCAAAGTTAATGCAAAGACGCGAATACATGCGTTTCGCGTCCGGTGTGAAGGCAGCTTAATAGAGCGCTGGTGAAGAGAAGGCGTTAAACGTGTGGAGTGCAAGCCAAAGCCTGCTAAGTGCTAGCCGCAGGTATATTAAGATCTATACAGTGTCTAAAAGGAGACCCCTGCTGAAGCGCTGGCGTAGCCAACACATTATAATTGTTCATTAGCAGCCTACCTTCATTTTCTTCCATTTTTCAGTGCCTGGTCTGCTCTTCTTTCTCCCCTTTTCCTCGGTGCTTCTCTCCTCGAATAGACTTTTGATTTTCCGGATAGCATCTGGCTTGATTTTTCTCCTCTTTTTCATCGCAAATTCAGACTAAAACCCTTTATCCTCAAAGTCGAAATCGTTGAAGTGGTTGCTACAAATCACACTATTGTCGCTTGGTCCTTGCCATTTTGACCGAGTCAGTTTCACCCGAGACTCCCAAATTTCCCTGCTGAAAATTTCAGCTTTGACCAGCCTAGGCTGGTCAGGCTGGTTTAAGCTGTGTTTTGGACAGTTTTAGCCGGTAAAGCAGCCCTTCACCCGCTGACTCCAGCTGAAAATACCAGCTTAACCAACTTTGACCACCTTCATCAAGCGAGAGAGACCAGCTGCACCAGCTATGACCAGCTAAGAACACAGCTCAGACCATCTTAAACCAGCTTAGAATTCTTGCAGCGAGAATACTAAGCTGGTTTAAGATGGTCTGAGCTGTGTTCTTAGCTGTTCATAGCTGGTGCAGCTGGTCTCTATAGCTTGATGAAGGTGGTCAAAGCTGGTTAAGCTGGTATTTTCAGTTGGAGTCAGCTGGTGAAGGGCTGGTTGACCAGCTAAAACTGTCCAAAACACAGCTTAAACAAGCCTGACCATCCTAAGCTGGAATTTTCAGCAGGGTTTGCTTATTTTTTCATCTTTTGGAAATCGATGAAAGCTGACTCCTTCTTTGGATACATTACTATAAACTGCTACAATGCATCTGGTAGGCATTTGCTCCGCCGTTTCCCGAAAATTTGCTAGAAAATAACGATTTAAAAAATCTACTGCAGTTCGTGTTCCATCGGCAGTAATAGAAAAACGAGCTCCACTGAGCTCGTCTCGTTCTTTATAGGACGTCAGCAGGTTGATGTGTTAATCCCATGGAAGTTGGACCTAATTCTGAGCGGGGCAGAAAGTGGTTGAAAATCAAGATCTGCGATCAGAAAACAAGCGTGAAATTATTACTGTGTGTATTTTCATGGGAATTTTCGGCGCAGACCTAGTTTACAAGTACAGAACTAAGGAATTAGTGTCAATGTACCCGGTAATAGAGAGTTCCTTTAAGTGATGGCAGTAAAATTGATCTCTTACACAGACTATTTTTGCTTTTATTATTATTATTATTATTATTATTTCGCTCAATTTTGATCCCTCTTCCCCTTTCATAATTTTACATCTATTAACTCCAAACTTGGATTCACGGATTTGTCTTGCTCCTACGCAGAGTGGGTGTATTTTGTTTATGAAAACATTGTCATTCTCATGGCAATATGTTTTGAAAAAAAATTGCGTCACTGTCCCAGCATGCACCTGACTGTATGTATCACTGATATTTAATGAGTAGCATTTGTTAAGCCTGACATGCCAAGCTGTCCCAGAGGACTGTTTCAGGAACACATTCAACATGGCAGCTAGGAGACATAAATACACCATCTCCGTGCCTCTGCCATGATTAAAACATCAGCAGGGATGAGTAAGATTGAGTCATCGCTGAAGTCCGCCACCAACATCTGTGGGGATCAAAATCTAGGCCCATGTCATAAGCATGCTTTACATGTTTGCATAATGACCCATTGATTTATGATGGTGACTATTCACGGTAATTCTCTTGTGGTCGTTTGATCCATGATATTATGTATATGACCAATGTGTGTGCTGACAGACACACTCGGTAAGGACGTAAAGACAAAGTAAAGAAGTTCTTTAAATTGGTATACATCTAATACGATATATGTTTTTATTATTTAATTATAAACTAAAAGCACGAACACCCTCCTTAGAGTCCCATCTACATTATTCGCCCAATCATGTTTTCCCAGGTCCGCAAAGTATTTATTTTTCATTAAAAAGACACAATTCCAGCTTGTAATGATATCTCTTACCCCTAAGGTTACATTTTTAGGCATTGCTTCCAGATGAATTTATTTGTTTTCCCTTTGCAGACTTCAAGCAGAAATGTTTCACCTAAAGATAGATTTTTTTCCCTCCGTTTCCCCGCCTGCTGCCGTGATTGTTGTGTTTGAATGCATGTGTTTACTTGTCAGTTATAAGGCATCAGAGCTGTAACGCCTCGCTGGCAGACCGCTCTCCATCTCTCGGGAGGTAAAAAGAGCCCTGTTTTCAAGCAATGAATATTTCAGTTTTGCAATTCTCTCTTTTCTTCGTTTTTTTTTTCCAGGAGTTCTTTGATCTGGCTTTGGTTTCTTTATCATTCCATTTGGATGAGTTCATATGAGCCTCTATTCATCTCCTCAACAGAACGGATTGTACGCAGATTTTCATATCCCTCTGTACTTTCTTCCACACCCACATATATTTACACCCACATACCCAAAGTTGCATATGCCAGGGTGAATCAGAAAGTCAGGGACTTGGAGCAGAAGATTTTCAGCTTCATTGATATTCCAGCTGCCCAAGATGCAGACTGAGTGACCTGCTCGAGCCGAGACAGAGTTCTGGAACATTCCACCAAATTCAGTCATTTACGTGCTGGCTCAACCCTCATAAAAATATCCTATAGTTATTTCTTTGTAATCTTATAGTATTTATGGCTTAATTATAGTAATACTATAGTTTGCTTGGTATAACTATAGTAGTACTATCACCGTCACATTATAACTATTGTATTACGGCAGTCAGCAGTACCATGATCCATGCAACTGTATTGTTGTAGTTTGAATAACTATAGTAATACCATACTATGGTGGCGAAAATACCATCTATTTACTATAGGATAACTATAGTTTGGAATGATAGTAATTTTTCATCAGGCAAGGAAATGACAAACAAAGAGAATGATGTGGAACAGAATAAGTAAACATTACAGCGTGATTAAAGATGGTGACTAGAGCAATGGCTCTGAAACTCAGTCCTGGGGAACCACTGTTCATGCTGTTTTTGTTCCAAAAACAATTGACAATTCTGAATTTTAATGTTGTCAATTGTTTTTAATTGTACTATTCATATTTATTGGGATTGTTTGCATTTTTAGGCCTCGTATCTTAAATAGCTATGCATGCCATACTGAATTTACTCATACAGTGCTGCCTTGAAAAGTTTTCTTTTATGCCATTAAAAAAATCGCAACTAATGAAATGAAAGAATTCATTGGCTTAAATGATGACACTGAAGGACAGACACATGGTTACTAAAACTAACCTTTCACCTGGCCACGAAGAATTCAGAGACAAAGCAAATTATCATTAGCCAAACTTATTTGATGTTATATTTGCTTTCAAGAGAGAATATTTTGAAAGAATTTGAACACCTGCATATAGGAACCAAATGAGCGGCTTATTGATTCACCACAGTCTTGACTTTAGTCTGTAAAAACATATTGCCACCTCTCATACATGTGGAATATACTGTTATTCTCTTTGAATATAGCAAAAGAAACACAATAAGAATGCAAAGCCATATCAGTGATAAACATCCCTCCAACATTAAAAACAAGTAATTTAGAAAAATCCAGAGCTGGTTAAAATTCTGGGATAGCAATTGTGGTTGGAACAAAACCAGAATACACATTAATCCTCCGGGACTGAGTTTCGGAACCAGTGGGCAGCAACACACCTTGACATATATATAGAAAAAGCAATATTAAGTTATAACCTCACAGGAGACAGGTACATTATTGTTTCGTATGCATCATAAGTTCACGTTTCTCCGTCAGCGTTTGAATCTTGGGGGTTCTATGTTGGACTGAGAAGACCCAGGGCCTTCTCATCTCTGATTCAAATTCAACACACACGAGGCATTAATGATTGGAAAGAAGAAAGGCCAGGGTTGTCACTAATTGCTGTGTTAACTGTTTTGAATGTTTGTTGGTAATGATGTCCTTGATGGTAATTGAGCGAAGAACGCTTGCCGCAGTATAGCTTCACACCTCATTAGCGTCACCTAAACATGCCGCATTTTCGTTTAATCATTGAGATTAAAAGTGAGCACATTTACATATCTTTCCTCAACCTTTTGGGGTCCGGCTGCAAGAGCAATTTTGAGTGGGTGAGCAAGAGCATTACAAGGACATGATTTGCATGCAGTAGTTTCTGACTGCATTGCATGCAGATATATTTTCTAACTTGACCCACATATCTTGGTGTGCATGTGTAATAAAACCAGACCCACATGCTGTTGGGTTTAAATTTAATAAGGTCCCCATGACAAAGAGAAATGCTGTTTCATTTGCAGACACTGGTCTGCTAACTGCACTAAATTGACTTCTCCAGCCATAAAGCCCTCATGGTATGCAATTCTCCGAGACCATACACTGATCAGCCTTAATATCATGACCGTTTGCCTAATATTATGTAGGTTCATCTGCAGGGGCGGCGTTCGACTTTAAAATTTCGGGGCAAATATCCATCCCTTTATTGACAACAATGAGTCCTGGCTAATTCTAATTTCGTGAAAAAGTATTTGCCCCCTTCTTGATTTCTTATTGTTTTTGCATATTTGTCACACTTAAATGTTTCAGAACATCAAACAATTTTTAATATTAGACAAAGACAATCCAAGTAAATACAAAATGCAGTTTTTAAATGATGATTTCATTTATTAAGGGGAAAAAACTATCTAAACCTACCTGGCCTTATGTGAAAAAGTAATTGCCCCCTAAATCCTAATAACTGGTTTTGCCACCCGAGGCGACAATGCAATGAAACGTTTGCGATAACTGGCAATGAGTCTTTCACATAGTTGTGGAAGAATTTTAGCCCACTCTTCTTTGCAGAATTGTTTTAATTCAGCCAGATTGGAGGGTTTTTGAGCATGAACAGCTTATTTAAGGTCATGCCACTGCATGTCAAGCAGATTTACAGCGCCATCCATAATTATTGGCAGCCCTGGTTAAGATGTGTAAAAAGCCTTAAAATAAATGTAATTTTTATTGCAGAAGCATACTCTCACTGTGATGGCTGCTGGAATTGGACACCAAGAGCAGCGGCCAGAAATAAAAGGCAACACTCACTGCGCACTGAGAGACTAAAAACAGATAAAAATAATGAGACTCGCGCTACCAACGGACCTGACGCAGCCTGTGGTAGCAAACAGGCGAGCTTGAGGAAAACAAAGGAAAAGGGAAATAAACCAAAGATTCCCTTACTCCTTAACACTATTCCTGATAAGCAACTAAGTGCCTGACAATATCCCTCTTGAGACCTTATCGGCTAAAGCGCCAAGGAAGGACTGACGCTCTAGCAACGGGAGCAAGGCGAAATAAGAGCTTAAATAGAGTCCGGGCCACGCCCCCAATCAATGCCAGCTGGCCCAGGAATCCGATAGGGAGCAAACGAGATCGTCCCGGACGAGAGCAACAAAAAGCTCTCAAAACTCCCAAACCATGACACTCACACTGAAAATTGTAGAAAAATGTAACCTTCACCTCAAGTGAATTTTAAGGAAAAAAAAAAAAATCCCTGACTAAGTAATAATTAAATAATTATTTTTCATAAAATCACCTGTTCCACAATTATTGACACCCCTAACAATTCCTGGGAAATAAATGTAATTGAAGTATTTCTGTCATTTCTACAGTAGTTTACAAAGTTGATCACAGTATCTTAGAACATTTAATTAGTAATTCATCTCTTCCTGTTTCCCTGGGGTATAAATATGACGTGACACAGAGGCCATTTCTTTTATCCACTCTTCAACATGGGAAAGACAAAGGAACACACCATTCGAGTAAGGCAGATGTGTGTTGACCTTCACAAGTCAGGCAATGGCTACAAGAAAATAACCACTCGCCTGCGCCTATCCATATTTACTGTCAGAGGAATCATTAAGAAGTTTAAAACAACTGGAACAGTCGTACACAAGCCTCAATGAGGACGCAAGGTTATTTTGCCACCACGCACAGTGAGAAGGATAGTAAGAGAAATAAAAAGTTCTCCAAAGCTCATGGTTAAAGAATTGCAACATCTTGGGGTCACAAAGTCTCCAAAACAACCATCAGGCATGACCTACATGCCAACAAGCTGTTTGGGAGGCATGCACGGAAAAACCCTTTTCTCACTCACATAAATGCAAATGTCTGGAGTTCGCTAAGCGGAACTGGGACTTCAATTGGGACCGTGTGCTTTGGTCAGATGAGACCAAGAGCTTTTTGGCCACAAACACTCTAAGTGGGTCTGGCGGAACACAAAAGATGAGTATAGAGAAAAGCACCTCATGCCCACTGTGAAGTATGGGGTAGGATCTGTGATGCTGTGGGCCTGTTTATCTTCCAGAGGCCCTGGGAACCTTGTTAGGGTACATGGCATCATGAACGCTTTGAAATATCAGGACATTTTAAATCAAAATCTGGTGGCCTCTGCCCGAAAGCTGAAGATGGATCATCCCTGGGTCTTTCAGCAAAATAATGACCCTAAACATGTGACCAAATCTACGCAGAAATGGTTCACCAGACACAGAATCTAGCTCCTCCCATGGCCATCTCAGTCCCCAGACCTCAACCCCATTGAAAACCTGTGGAGTGAGCTGAAGAGGAGAGTGCAGAGGAGAGGACCCAGGTCGCTGGATGATTTAGAGAGATTGTGCAAAGAGGAATGGTCAAGATCCCTCTTTCTGTATTCTCTCATCTTGTGAAACATTATAGGAGAAGATTAGGTGCTGTTTTGTTGGCAAAAGGGGGTTGTACAAAGTATTAACCTCAGGGGTGCTAATAATTGTGGCAAACATGATTTGATGTAAAAGAATTATTTCTTAATGTGGGATTTTTTTCCCACTGAATAAATGTACTTGAATTAAAGGTTGGATTTTCTCCTTTTTTGATTGTGGTCCTATATTATTGAGAAAAAAACTGAATTTATTAGAAGCTAAAGAACACATCTTAACCAGGGGTGCCAATAATTATGGAGGGCAATGTAAGTCCAGACTTTGACTAGGCCACTGCAAAGTCTTCATTTTGTTTTGTTTAAGCCATTCGGAGGTGGACTAGCTAGTGTGTTTCAGATCATTGTCCTGCTGCACAACCCAAGTGCGCTTGAGCATGCAGTCACAATCTAATGGTTGGACATTGTCCTTCAGGATTCTCCGGAAGAGAGCAGAATTCATAGTTCCATCAATTAAAACAAGTCATCCAGGTCCTGAAGCAGCAAAGCAGCCCAATCCATCACACTACCATGTTTGACTTTTGGTATGATTTTCTTTTGATGAAATGCTGTGTTTGTTTCACGCCTGATTTAACGGGATGCACACCTTTCAAAAAGTTCAACTTTTGTCTCGTCAGTCCACAGAATATTTTCCCAAAAGTCTTGGGGATTATCAAGATGTTTTTTGGCAAATGAGAGATGTGCCTTCTTGTTCTTTTTGGTCAGCAGAGGTTTTCGCCTTGGAACTCTCCCAGGGATGCCATTTTTGCCCAGTCTTTTTCTTAATGTTAAATCATGAACACTGACTTGAACTGAGGCAAGTGAGGCCTGCAGTTCTTCAGATGTTGTTTTGGGTTCTTTTGTGACGTCCTGGCTGAGTCGTCAATGCGCTCTTGGTGTAATTTTGGTAGGCTGGCCACTCCTGGGCAGGTTCACCACTGTTCCAAGTTTTCTCCATTTGTGGATAATGGCTCTCACTGGAGTCCTAAAACCTTAGAAATGGTTTTGCAACTCTTTCCAGACTGACAGATTTCTTTGTTTGTCATCTGCTTTTGTATTTCTTTAGTTCACAGCATGATGTGATGCTTTTTGAGATCTTTTAGCCTACTTCACTTTGTCAACAGGTTCTATTAAAGTGATTTTTTGATTCAACAGGTCTGGCAGTAAGCAGGCCTGGGTGTGGCTCGTATAATTGGACTCCAAAAATGTGGTTAATCACAGTTAAATCATGATTTAACAAGTGCCGGGCAATTATTTTTTCACATCGGGCCAGGTTGGTTTGGATAGCTTTTTCCCCATTATAAATGGAATCATCATTTAAAAACTGCATTTTGCATTTACTTGGGTTATCTTTGTCTTAAATTAAAATTTATTTTATGATCTGAAACATTTTAGAGTGGAAAATTATGCAAATAGGTAAGAAATCAGGAAGGGGGCAAATACTTTTTCACGGCAATGTAGATGGTTTCCTTCATTAACAAATTTTCCAATTCGAGAATAATCAAGTGGCAATTGAAGACATGGCTTCTCTCCCCCATGCGATCAAAAAGCGACAAAATAATGGGCTACATTTAGTACAGAAAAATAATTTAATTAAAATTAGGTCTATGCACCAGCACTCTGCGACGGCATTTCAGAACTCTTCAGCGAATGAAGGTAATTTTGGTGACTAGTACGTGGTTTCATCTGTTTACATTTTCCAATCAGACAGCTGTTCATTTTTTACAGCGAGTTGCGTGACTTTGCTGCAAAAACAGGTGTACGTACCTGTTGCCGAAATTACCTTCATTTGCTGAAGAATTCTGAAATGCCGTCGCTGAGTGCTGGTGCATAGATCTAATTATAATTAAATTATTTTTCTGTACTGAGTGTAGCCCATTATTTTGTCGCTGTTAGATTGCATGGGGAAGAGAAGCCATGTCTTAAACTGCCGCTTGATTATTCTTGAATTGGAGAACGTGTTAATAGAGGAAAACCATCTAGAATTAGCCAGGACTCATTGTTGTCAATAAAGGGAGGGATATTAGCCCCGGAACGCCACCCCTTGTCCATCTTATGCCACAAACACAGTTCTGTCAAACTGACTTGAATTCTCGGACCCAGGTCTTTCCAGCAGAACATTTCCCAGAGCATCACAAACCCTTCATCAGCTTGCCGTCTTCCCATTGTGCTCACTGGTACCATCTCTTCCCCAGGTAAAGGGTACTTACGTGCCCCGCTGACCCTCATTATGTGAAAGGAAACGGGACTCCCTGGATCAGGTGACCTTGTTCACTTGCTCCTAGATCCAGTTCTGACCCTCATGTGCCCATTGTAGACGTTTTTTACAGTGGACAAGGGTTAGAATGGGCACTCTGACCGGTCTGCAGCTACAAAGCACTAGATGCAGCCGCTTACGATGCACTCTGTGTTCTGACCCTTTTCTTGCAGAGGTATCATTAAAATTCTCTGCAACTAGTGCTACAGTAGCCCTTCGGTTGATTCGGACCAGAGGGGACAGGCTTTGTTGCCCTTGTGCATTGATGAGCCTCATAGGTGCCCAACTCCCTGTCACCAGCTCATTGTTTGTCCCTCCTTGGAGGACTGTCCGTTGGTCCTCACCGCAGCTCACTGGGTTCACCCAAAAACCCTAGCTGTTTTGGCAATGGTCGTACCCCCTCATCCTACCATAATGAGTTGGCTCCTCTCAAAGTCAATCAGGCCCCAATTCTCCCGTATCCAGCACATAAACTGTTCACTTACTATCTATGGCTGCTGCAAGGTAATTGATTTTATTCGCTTCATCCGTGAGTGCTTTTAATGTTTTAACTCATCAGTGTGCTTTCTCCAGGTAGAAATGCGCAATTCAAATTTTGGCCAAGAAATTCTATAATCAACATTTTTGCTGTGCATTTTGTTTTGTTCCGTGCATAATTGACAAGACAAAATAAAAGAGAACATTTATCCTGCCGTGATACATTTCTACCAGTCAGTGAACTGCGGCTTAGCGTGAGCTTTCATGGTTTCATACGGAGTTTATGAATTTAGATAATGTCATGCAAGTTATTCACAAATGACTTTAAATATTTCCATATGTTATGTTCAGTTATCTCAAGTGAAAACACTGTAAGTATTCCCCAATTCTGAACAATCTCACTCATAATGTTTTTAAACTGCTTTACGTAAAGATTAATTACTAAAGACTGACATATTTGTGAAGCACTATGAATAGACATTTACTGTAAGATGTAACATTTAAATACTCACACTGTGCTTTGTGGAACTGCAGGGATGCAACGATGTGACTTTTTCCATCTTAATACCGATACCTGCGGATCGGGTATTGGCCCACACTGAGTATTGATGTGATACTAATTGAAGCACCTATTACTAAAACCCCATAAGTCACACTTGACTTGACTTGTGGGGTTTTAGTAATCAGTGCTTCAATTTGCAATTAATAAGCTGTATGCCTCACTGTAGGGAAGAGGCAGTGCTCATTCTTTCAAATGTAAGGCAACATCAGGCTTGGCCTAAACATTGTTTACCCACTTTTGCAGAACAAAATGTAATAAATGAGTACTCCAAAATAAATGTACGAAATTTTTATTTATTAATAAAGGTATCCAGTACTAGATCGGCCCATTGTCACCATTTCCCGATCCGGTTATCTCAGTGATAATTGGAACAATATCAGTTATCAGCATCGGCATTGGTGAATCTCCAGTAGAATTTCAGAAAAGCTCATACTGTCTTGCTAAAAAGTCAACATCTATAAGTGACCGAATAGTTGCTCTGTGGGTTCTGACACTGAGGTTGTCATGTGGTTTTCGGGGTTGGGGAAAATCTGCCGCACAGTGGCCGCTCCCGTCTCGTCTGTGACACGCAGCGTTAGCCGCCCCTCAGACGCTCTGGCGGTGCATCTCTCCGGCTCGGGTAAAACCGCAGCTCGACGGATGAGAGGATTTCATCGATTCCGACGAGTCGTCTTTAATTTGAGTCCGCTCTCCCGCCGCTCGCCTGACCAGAAACCATTTTAAGTCGCCAGCCGCAGAGGAGCTGGCATTCCCCTTTTCTCTCCTCTCCATCCCTCCGTTCCCGCTCCCTCTCTCTTTTCCCTGCCTCCGCGTTGGCAGTGATCAACGGTCGGCTCCCAGCTCCTCGACAGTCGCTGTCAATCTCGCCACGCTTTTTGCCTTTTTCCTGAGAGCAGCACGCAGAAAAGACAAACAGTGCCCCAGGGGATTTATAGCCATGCTTATTTACATGTATCATCAAAAAATAAAACATTCAGTAAGATTAGTCAGTGCTGTTTTTTTTTTTTTTCTTTTCGCTGCTGTTAGAAGTGACTGTGTCCCCAAACACCTCCTAAAGATAATCAGTCATCTTCAGAGAATAATTAATAGAGTGCTGTTGCAGCTCAGGGAAGAGAGGATGAAGGCTGAAGCTGGTGTCAGGCGCTGACAGGTGAGAGACATCACATCTCTATCGACTGGCCTTCATCCTCAAGAGTTGTGCCACAGCCAAACACATCTGTAATGTCTTTGGGCTCCTCGAAGAGGACTGAGCCGTCCAGAGCCAAACAGATTAGCCGGCTCGAGTGTGCATTGCCTCGATGTAAAATTCCGGAATTGAAGGAAGGGAAAACTGCACCAAAATGATGCATAAAAATCATTTCCCCATCCGCTCACTGCAAGAATAGACAACTGAGGAGTTAACGGTCGCTAATACGATTACGGCTCCGAATAAAATGCAAGTTTTAAAATGTAGGCAATGGTGTGGTGCAATCCGCAACTCAGCCTGGCATCGAAGCTTGAATATTGCAGCTTCTCTTCCTATTGAATACTTGAACAGCATACTTAGCTTCATGCATGTATAAATAGGTAGTATACAAGCAAGCCCTGCATGAGGTCATTCACTGAGCAAATAAATACAAGAAAAAAGAGAGAGAAATACTATTACTGATCCCTTTTGATTTCAAAACACTCCAACTTTTTTGCCCCATCTTAAAGTTTGCTGCAAAGTTGTTCACACTTCTATTTTGGAAGCATTTTTTCTTTCCTTTTTTTTTCCTTTTTGTAGCATAACTCTGAATCAGAGATGCAGAAAAGGTCCTTTTGTGTCTGGGTTTTACCCTGAAGGGAGTCGTGTTGGGAAGCAGATTAATAATTACAGAGTACACAACATCGGGGAAAACAATTTCTGGATCTTTGATGTCAAACATGAGAGAGACCAAAATTACAAAGAAAATGGTATAAAGAGGAAAGGTCCTGCAGTTTTTCTTTCTTTCGTTGTGTCTTTATTTTGTTGGCCATATTTCCTGTTTTTGTTACCGTCTACAGCTCGGCAGTTGATTACAAAAATTTTAAAAGGCATCTGTAACGACAAGGGCACTTTTTCCCCCGGGGTGGAGCGGAGGGTGTGCTCATATTTGGAGAGCATTAGGAGAGCAGAACAACAAAGGCCTCAATTCATGTCTTTCTTTTAATAGTATTCACAATGTTTATATGTTTTTGGCCATGTATATGTCATCTCTCTCTCTCTCTCTCCCACTCCCTCTCTCTCTCTCTCTCTCCCCCTCCCTCTCTCTCTCTCTCTCCCCCTCCCTCTCTCATTCAGTGCGGTGGGTCACAGATTAGGAGGTTTGTTTTAGGGTGGCTTTGGTCCTCTCCGACAAAACATCCCAATCATGGGGTATTCCTCTGTTCTTACCCCCTCTACAAAGTGGAGGGGGACCGAGGAATGAGTGTTTTCCTTCTTCGCGTCCGTTCGTCTGAGTGTCTGTCTGCGTGTCCGTCCATCATGTTTCTTTCCCGGGCCAGAACTTTCCCAAAGCCGTTCACATTTTTCAATGAAATCTAATATATAGATGCATTTCAAAGCGTAGATGTTCCTTTTAATACGTCTGTCCGTCATCCCGTTCATCAGTCCATCCCACCATTGTGTTTAGTTTCCAGGCCAGAATGCTAAAATCGTGGCGGGGGATCTGAGAATTTCATGCTTGTTAGGGTAAGTTTTGAAAGGGGTATTTTACACACATATTACATATCAGATCTTTATTGCAGAGATGATTGTGTTGTTTTTTTTAGGAAACAGGAAAAAGTTTTCATAAAAATTAAGCAGAGAGCGGATAAAATGCCCTCCAGTTGTCTCCCGCCGTTCCGACGCGCCCCGCTGGTTTACTGTGCGGACGCGTGTGAATTCGCACTAACTTGCTGCTTGGCTGATGCAGTGTGCTTGTTTTTTTCTTTTTTTCGGGAAGAAAAGTGTCTATTTTTGGGGAAAGAAGGTGCATGCGCGCTCCGCATGATATTCTCCCTCCTGGAGAAATCCGCAGACGAAAGGGAGGCAGTCAGCTGTAACATGACAGCTACTCTGTTGGAGTCCTTCCTCAGCTGAAGACAGTTTCCGAATATGACAGTGCGTTTGACTGATGTCAGTCAGCTGAGCAGTCACTGGAAAGACGAGCGACGAGGCTTTGTTTCGCACTTCTGAAATAACACGCTAAGTCTGATGGCCTGTTTGAAATATGGTGAAGGCGCGGCAAGTCGTCCCCCCCAAAAAAGCAGTTTATTCTTTATCACACTCATGACAGTTTAATACTCTTTTTTTAGTGTGAGTGCCAACAGAACTATTTACTTTACAAACAAAAGACTGCAATCTCTGCGGTCTACTCTTTTCAAATTCTGAGGACTCAGTAATGCTCACTTTTTTGTATTCAGTATTCTGGCTTTAGCTTTGACTGTTTATTGAATACCAGACTTTAAACTATATCGTATGGAGTTTCTTCTGATATGAAGCCCAATTTCGCTTGATTTTAATTCGACTTACATAACCCCGCTTTATTTTATCCTTTTCTTTATAAATTCATGTCATGTTGTTGGTATAAACTGGGCGCAGCTTGCTGCGTTCTGGCAGACAACTCGAGACATGCCCACATTCCCACAGACACTCCCTTGCCTATCAGACGCTGGTCTGAGCCTCTGGTAAGAGGGCTATATGCTGCCGTCCTGCTCCATCTTTGCAGCGGATATTGCCACCGCCTGCCTCCGTGCTGCTTCTTTCTCCGCTGCTGCATCACACCTGCCTGCTGCCAGTTAACATCCCACCTCCTTCCCATTATACACCTGTGGGCTCTAGATTTTCCCCAGAAAGGGAAGTAGGCCGCAGGGTATGTCGTGGTCAGAGCCGAGATGCCAAACTATAGTTATATTTATTTGTTACTGCTGTTTTAGACGGTCTAGACAGGAGTTGCCTGGCACAAATAAATGACACAGTGTACAAATATGTTTATCTTTATGCAATATACAGCATATTATCAGGATTATAACTGCTCTGCAAAACACAGAAAGACAATGCACGTATTTTCATGTAGGCCTACCTACAGAATATGAATGTGACTGTGCCTGTGCATTCTGTATTTACTATTGTGTGAACGTACAGTAAATGTATATAGCTACCTAGTACCTACTTGCGCATGCATGGGCCTGCAGATGTTCATGTATACATGACCCTGTGTGTGTTCAAGTACACATGGATGATCAGTCGGCATGTTCTCATTCTGACTCGTCATATAGTGATAATATCTGAGCAAACGTTGATATGCGATGGAAAAGGAAGCTTTTTGTGTCCTTATTTGAAGCTTAGGGTCAGGGTTCAGATTAAGGGTTAGGGGTTAGGGGGGAGGGTTCATTGTGTTTTGTAAACTGGTGTCAAATATGAATGCCAAAAGACTTCTTCTGTATCTTATATCAACGCTTTGTCAGGTAGCATCACGATATGACGCGTCGGGATGAGATTTGGCTTGATCAGTGGGCAGCATGGCGTTGTTATTGCTCAACAGGGAGGAAGAGAGGAAGCAATGTTATATTATTAAGCCACGCAGATCCCCCTTTGGAACAAACAAATTCAAACAGGGCAGAGTAGAGAAGGAAGGATGATATTAATAAAGAATATTTCACAAAAAACACTGCGGGGGATTTCAAGAACTAAAGATTTGGCTAAATTTAAGACTTGGTCACATAACAATACTTCTGCCAAGTGAAAAAATTGATCACAAATTCATATTACAAAACCTTTTAGATCTTAAGATAATGGCAGATGGTTGTGATTATCAGTGAGAACTCATAACTTGTTTGGAAATGACTTGTCTGGCCTCAAAATGGCTTCAAGTAAACAAACCCAGAGAGCTGAGCCCACAAGTCTACCAAAGGAGAATTTGTTTGAGGCCAGCGATGACAGAATAATAAGATGATTCTGATTAAATTGGGCTGGGATTTTGCTCAAAGCAGAATTAAGCCTATTATAGTCATTACGTTTCGGATGCTAGGACGATTTTTTATTTTTTTTTTTGCAATAACTGTGTCAGTGAAATCTTATTGTGAAATCGTATTCAGAAGTTGTAAATATGTGTTACACTGTGTCATCCAAAAAACTTGTTCAAAGAAGGAGGGTGCAGCAGGCTTGAGTTTTGGGATTTCAGAAAAAGCGCGCATCAGCACAGCCAGCCAAAGTCCTGAGGCAGTATGGAAATGGGCAGGTTGCAAATCACTTTTTATATCATGCAGCACAAAAGTCCCTGCCTCCTCCACAACGGTGATTGTAGAACCACATGCTGTGTGCCTAAGCTTCCTGTTTACCGAAAAAGATCATTGAAAACATCCATTTGAGAGAGGAGAGGAGGAGGCCAACCAAACAAAAATACATGTTTGCATATTGAGAGTTGGCGTAAACAGCCTTTACTCCGGCCACCCCAGCAAGTCACACTGTTTGGTTCGACTGACACTTTTTGTAAATCTGAAATGATGTAGAAATGCACTGAAGAGGTTTTTTTTTGCCTCTTGAAACCATCACCACTGACCCCCACCTGAAATTTACTTTCTCCACATTCCTGCCTCATCTGGCTGTGCCTCAAGAATTTAAATAAGGAGTCACTCTTGATCAGAGCGAGATAATGCGGATGACTGCAGGCCTATTTCTCTGCTCGCTACAGGAGAGCATCCCAGCTGCACATGTGTCTGAGATACGGAGACGCATCTCTGTCAAGTGGAGATTTATACACTTTAGAAATGCTAATATATTAGATGATGTTGCAGAAGGATGAGAGGTTTTTAGTTTTTAGTTTCTGGAGCACTATGTAGACAAAGACTTCAGTAGTCTCTTATGAGAAAATGTACATTATCAAAATGTGATGAGTTGATAGTATGCTGGGGCTAATAAGCTTTTCAATCACAAGTACTGACTGAAATTTTGAAAAATAAATAAAAAAACTCATACAGTAAAAGAAATTTCTAAATAAAATGTATTCAAAGTATTTCTAATCAATTTAATTTAATGACTTATTGCTGAATACGACTACAAACCCCAATACCAATGAAGCTGGGACGTTGTGTAAAACGTGAATAAAAACAGAATACAATGATTTGCATCCTTTTCAACCTATATTCAATTAAGTACACTACAAAGACAAGATACTTAATGTTCAAGCTGATTAACTTTATTGTTTTTTTTTTTTTTTTTTTAAATACCCGCTCATCTTGAATTTGGTGCCTACAACACGTTCCAAAAAAGCTGGGACAGGAGCAACGGAAGACTGGGAAAGTTGAGGAATGCTCCAAAAACACTTTTTTGGAACATTGCACAGGTGAACAGGTTAACTGGAAACAGGTGACTGTCATGATTATGTATAAAGGAGCATCCCCAAAAGGCTCAGTCATTCAGAAGGATGAGGGGAGGTTCACCACTCCATGAGCAAATAGTCCAATAGTTTAAGAACAACATTTCTCAATGTGCAATTGCAAGGAATTTAGGGATTTCATCATACACAGTCCATAATATCATCAAAAGATTCAGAGAATCCAGAGAAATCTCTACACGTAAGTTGCAAGGCCGAAAACCAACATTGAATGCCCGTGACCATCGGTCCCTCAGGCAGCACTGCATTAAAAACCAACATCATTCTGTAAAGGATATTACCATGTGGGCTCAGGAACACTTTGGAAAAACATTGTCAGTTAACACTGTTTGTCGCTACATCTACAAGTGCAAGTTAAAACTCTACCATGCAAAGCAAAAGCTGAATATAAACAAAACCCAGAAACGCCACCGGCTTCTCCGGGCCCGAGCTCATCTGATAAAAACTGACGCTAAGTGGAAAAGTGTCTGTGGTCTGATGAGTCCACATTTCAAATTGTTTTTGGAAATCATGGACGTCATGTCCTCCGGGCTAAAGAGGAAAAGGACCATCCAGATTGCTATCAGCACAGAGTTCAAAAGCCAGCATCTGTGATGGTAGGGGGATGTGTTAGTGCCCATGGCATGAGTAACTTGCACATCTGTCAAGGGACCATTAACACTGAAAGGTTCATACAGGTTTTGAGCAACATATGCTGGCATCGAAGCGACGTCTTTTTCAGGGACGTCCCTGCTTATTTCAGCAAGACAATGCCAAGCCACATTCTGCTCGTGTTTAAACAGCACAGCTTCGTAGTACAAGAGTGCAGTTAATAGATTGGCCTGCCTTCAGCCCAGATCTGTCTCCCATTTAAAAGGTGTGATGCATTATGAAGCGCAAAATATGACAACAAAGACCCCGGACTGTTAAGCAACTGAAGTCGTACATTAATCAAGAATGGGAAAGAATTCCACCTGCAAAGCTTCAGCAATTAGTGTCTTCAGTCCCCAAACGCTGATCGAGTGTTAAATAGAAAGGTGATGTACCACAACATTCCCCTGTCCCTGCTTTTTTGGAATGCGTTGCAGGCATCAAATTCAAAATGAGTGAATATTAACAACAACAACAACAACAACAAAAAAAAAAAACAATAAAGTTTATCAGTTTGAACATTAAATATCTTGTCTTTGTAGTGTACTCAATTGAAAATAAGTAGAAAAGGATTTGAAAATCATTGTAATCTGTTTTTATTCACATTTTACACGACTTCCCAACTTCATTGGAGTTGGGGTTTGCATTAACATACAATAGTACCAAGACCTAGAAAATTTCCAGTGATTGCAAACTTCGGGTTCTTTTCCATACTGTATTTTCATATCAGTCCTGTTTGCTTGCCATGAGAGTGATTGCCTTCACTCTACCGCCTGTCAGCACTATTGAGAGTCTCGGCGATACACCATGTTAGCCTGTCATTTATCTCCTCTCACAGTGAAGCACTGACGACATGACTTTTTCATCTTGCCCTTGACTCCCCAGTCTACTGTAACTGCCCAACTCTCCTCAGAGGGACACGGATGTCAGTCGCCTGGTTTTTCCTCATCTCCTGACTTCTGCTGCAGTGATATGACTTTATGTTCTGGCCATCATTTGGTACCCAAGGAAGAAACAACCCTGCGATGGACAGCATTCTTTTGAAGGTTTGGATGCATCTGGAGATGATAAGGGATTTGTACTTACTCCAATTTTTATGCCGCAAGCGACTTTAAATAATATCATGAAATTACAAATAGCCTGGGTGCCATTAAATTAAATGAGGCCATGATACTTACGCACACTCTCTCTAACACAATAAGTAGCAACTCATTCATGGTCTAATTAGCTTCTTTATTGTGGGGATCAAGAAATCTTATTGCTATGATGGCATGACCCTTATGAAAATATCCTATAGTTATGTCTCAGTAACACTATAATATAATGGCACCACTATAGTTTTCATAGTACAACTAGAGCAGTACTGTAGCCATCAAATCATAACTATAGTATTACCACAGTCAACAGTGCCATTGTATTTCAACCAGGAGAGACTCAAGTGAAATCAGGAAAATATTTATTATCCTTTGAGCATAAAGGGGTAACATGCTTATAATCGAAACAAGTCTTTGGCGCTTGGACTCTTCGGGAAGACTCGAAGATCAGGAGCACTACCCGGAGCAGCCGCAGGAAATCCCCCGAAGAGTCCAGCCACTGGTGGTGGCGGCTGAAGACTGGTGAAGCTGGAGTGGCGGAACGGGAGGTCTGATGAGTAGGGTGGCGTTGGGGCGGAGGAGGGTCAGCGAGCGGCAGCATGGGTGAACAAGGACGGAGAAAATAGCATATTTAAAAAAGACTGCAGCAGAATGATTGGCTAGCGACACGACTGAGGTGTGCCCTGGTTGGATAGAAGCAATCAGCTGCAATGCCAGCTGACTGGTCATTGACAGCCCTGGATATTGTCTGCGGAGAATCACGAGTGAACATGCATGAACAAAATAGACGGGGTTGACGAGCGCGAAAGAGAGAGAGTCTTCCTGACTGAACTTTCGCTAAGCTTCATTACTATAATCCACACAACTGTATTGCTGTACAACCCCAATTCTGAAATAGTTGGGACAAAGTGTAATTAGTGAATAAAGTCAAAACGCAATGACTTTCAAATCACACCAGCCAGTATTTTATTCACAATAGAACAGAGATAACATAGCAAATGTTGAAACCACAAAATGAGCTCATTTTAAATTTAATGACTGCTATAAGTCTCAAAAAAGTTGGGACAGGGGCGTGTTTACCATGGTGTAGTATCCTCTCATCTTTTTAACACAGAGTGGAGGCACTTGGGCATTAAGGAGACGAGTTTCTTGAGTTTAGTCATTGGCATTTGATCCCACTCTTGTTTAATACAGGCTTCCAGCTGCTGGAGAGTTTTGGGCCTCCTTTGACAGACTTTTCATTTAATTATGCGCCGAATGTACTCAATCAGTGAAAGATCAGGACTGCAGGATGGCCAGTTCAACACACTGACTTTTCTACTACGAAGCCATGCTGTTGTAATAGCTGCAGTATGTGGTTTTGCATTTTCCTGCTGAAATAGACAAGGCCTTCCCTGGAATAGATGTCATCTGGAGGGCAGCATATCTTGCTCTAAAACCTTTATATACCTTTCAGCATTCATGGCGCTTTTTAAAACATTCAGGTGCCCCACACTATATGCACTAATGCATCCCCATACCATCAGAGATGCTGGCTTTTGAACTGAACGCTGATAACAGGAGGGGTGGTCTTTCTCCTCTTTCGCCCGGAGGACACGACGTCCATGATTTCAAACAAGAATTTCAAATTTGGACTCGTCTGACCACAGGACACTTTGCCACTTTGCCTCAGTCCATTTTAAATGAGCCTCGGCCCACAGAACACAGCGGCACTTCCGGATCATGCTCAACAATGGCTTCCTTTTTGCATTATTGAGTTTTAGGTGGCATCTGTGGATGGCATGGAGGTTTACAGACAGTGGTTTCTTTAAGTATTCCTGGGCCAATCTAGAATTGTCAATGACAGAATCATGCCGGTGAGTGAGGCTGTGGCATCCGAGGGCCCGAAGATCACAGGCATCCAGTAAAGGTCTTCGGCCTTGTCCCGTACGCACAGATGTTTCCAGTTTCTCTGAATATTTTGATGATGTTATGCACTATCGATGATAAGACCTTCAAAGCCTTTGCAATTTGACGTTGAGGAACGTTGTTTTTAAAGTATTCCACAATTTTTTTACACAAGCCTTCACAGGTTGGAGAGCCGCTGGTCGTCTTTACTTCTGAGAGACTCAGCCTCTCCAAGACATCCCTTTTATAGCCAATCATGTTACACACCTGATGCCATTTAACTTAATTACTTGCTAAATGTTCTTTCAGCTGATTCTCTTACATATTAATTGATTTTTCAGCCCTTTTTTGCCTGTGTCCCAACTTTCCTGAGACCTGTTGCAGCCAGAAATTTTGAAATAAGCTAATTTTTGCATAAAATTGTGAAATGTCTTCATTTGAAATGTCATCAATGTTCTGTTGTAAATAACATATTGGCTCATGTGATCTGAAAGTCATTGTATTTTGATTTTATTCACAATTTACACTTCGTCCCAGCTATTTCGGAATTGGGGTTGCAATTTGAATGACTATAGCATCTCTATAGTAATACTACACTATGGTGGCAAAAATACCATCCATTTACCAGTGATTTACCAGTTACCAGATAACTACATGGGAATGATTGTAATTTTTCTGAAGGAGATTTATGATGGGTACGAATAGGTCCGCAACGTCTGCTGGGTTTTAATGTGAATCATTGAACTCACTGATCAGCTTTTGCCCCAAAACACCACATTCTTGGGGCATTAATTGCCTGCTGATTGGAAGGAGACCTCAAAAGCCTGTGGACGCAGCAGCCCCACTGGGACCAGAGGTGCCCATCCCTGCTCTGATTTTCAGCATTAATCAGGGGAACGGGGCTGGATCCTCCTCCTGGTCAGGGATGGGCAACCACAGACCCGGAGGGCTGCAGTCTCTGCTGGGTCTTACAATTGCTCTACCACAAATTAATAAGTATAGGAGTTAGAGACACAATTAACTGTTACCTGAGTCCAAAGAGGGTGCTAATTCTACTGTGAAAAAACTCCCGGACTGTGGTTGTTGACCCCCTGCATCTGATGTTCACAAACTCCAACACTTTTAAAGATAAAACAGTGTAGTCTGACTGGAGTCAAAAAGCCGTTTTTACAGTTTGAGGTATATTAAATTCTGTGACTTGCGACTGAAACTACAAAATACTATCTTGGGCTGTCCTTCTCATCTAAAACATTCTGCATGCTTAAGGGACTCTCCAAGTTCCTATCCATCTCCTAGTCATCCCTGTCCATTTAAGCGGTCAGTGCACATGCTTTGGTGCCAAAAAAAAACAAAACAAAAAAAACACAGTCAAACATGACAGCCTTTATGACTTGTCTTATTGCTCTAGAGCAGGGTTCCTCAAATCTGGACCTTGACTCAAAATCCAGCCCAGGTTTCTGTTTTCCCAGGCAACTAAATGTACAGTTAGTGCCTCTGGTTGGTCAGACTGTGTTAACACCTGACTCCCAGGTAAAGGGAGGGGGGAAAACCAGCAGTTTGCGGTCCTCACAGGGTGTGATTTGAGGACCAGGGCTCTAGAACATATACTGCGTAAGATCCTTCTTACTGCTTATTTTTAGACCTGAAACAGACTGCCTATCTGTGCGCTGTCTGTTTGATCTGAAGAGCTGTACTCGTATTGCACTGCTTCCTGTTTATTGTTTGCATGAAGGATCAATAGTCACAGGCTCGCACTTCCTCTGCAGTGACAATTTTTTATGTTAGCTTTAAATGTGTTACTTTACAGCTCAGAGTATAACTGACCGAACTTGTGTGTGTGCACTGACCAAAACTGTAATAAAGGCAACTGCACAGGCAACGCTATGAATAATCAACCTCAAAGTATCCAGAATAGTATTTAGCATGTGCAGCAAAATGAACAGACTTGAGAATGTATCAGGTTTGACATATTGCATACTTACAGTACCAGTCAAAAGCTTGGACACACTTTGCTAATGTCACAGCACTCTGTGTTTATATATTTAAAAAAAAGCCATATTTTGCAAAGTAAGCAGAAAAACAAGCTCTTTCCATTTTCCAACAGCCAAATTGAAGACAAGCTGTTTTGGAACTTATTGAGCAAAAAAGCCAATGAAAAGTAAACCACAAGTGCAGCACATCTTTGGGAACTTAGACGGCCGCTCAGCAGCAAACTCATTAAAGCCATATAACTGCTCCTGTAAAAAACAAATGTGAGTATGCTGTAAATATGACAGAAAATTCTGGTTAGATTCATGGATGTAAGGATTAGATCTCTTTTTTTGCAAAATAAAAGCTACCTATTTCTTTATGTAACATGTCTTGTAAGAAACATGTGGGTGTGTCCAAACTAATGACTGGTACTGTACTTCCTGCTTACATATATCCTAAGGTTCATTGACATGTATTCTGTTCAGATTGTCCAGCTTATTTTGGAGTTACAATATTGTGTCCACTTATACAGCAAAGTTTTGCAAACAAAGAAGAACTCGCCTGATTTATTGACCAGCCCAAGACTAGAGGAAGGCTTGCTCCAAATACTAGCCTTCATTTCTCCAGTGTTTTGTCCGGAGATTAATATAAGCAAAGGAACAAAGAATATTTCCTGTTTTTCTCTGAAATTCCTTTGTGATAGTGTCTCGGTGAGAAAGCTGACGTAGAAATAAAATTGAATGAAATAAGGCCATTACCTCCCTGCATGTGCACATAAATATTTTTAAAACAATTCCCCACACCCAGTCGCACCCCCCTTCTCCCTAGGAGGATCACAGACTCCTCATTCCAATACATGGTACAGTACTGACGTACTGTCTACTGCTCAATGTACGCATCTACAACATAAGATAACTCTCTTTATGTACAGTATACTGAAAACAAGATCCGGGCAAAACCTTGTATATGGCTGGACCATTAGTGTTCCATGTGCAAAATTGTGGGCAATGAGCAATGGCCTATGGGGAAAGTAGACTTGGCTGGCTGACCAATAGTAGTCAATCTGCAGTCAGTCAGTCACTCACTCACTCACTTAATTGGTAAGTCAGTCATCACAAACATCCGCAGATATAGGGCCAGAGCAGGTTTTCAAGTCGATAAAAGTCAAGTCAACTTCAAATCCTCTTATTACATTTTTTTTTATTTGAACGAGTGAAATGTGAAGAAATGGTACAGGTGTACTGGTCAAAGTAAAGACTATTATGTCATTTCATATAATCTGTATACATCTGGTCCAGTTTCGGGGAACTGATTCAGCAATGCACTATACACTGAATGACGTCACCCTTAGCAGGAAGAGGCCGACCAACATGTTTACTGTTCCAGCTCTTCCCTGTAAAATAAAGCTAATAAAGCAAACCATAAAAAATAAGTATAAACCAAAACAATTACCTTCATACTGCTGAGGGACTTGCTGAATTAGAGACTCAAAAATGTTTATCTACAGTATTTCATTCATTTTATAGTTGAAGCTGATCAGCAGAGAATCCGATTTCTCTGTAAAATAAATGGTGTTACCTTTACTCCTGGAAGCTCAAAAAGATTCATAGCTTTTAACAGCTCCATGTTCTTTGCACAGCCATCACCATCAGTAGACCTGGTTTGTTGATGAGACATCGTCAGTCTGTGCCCATCCTCAGCCTGAATCTGGGTCTATTGCTTCCTCTATTCACCCATTCACACAGTGAATTTGTGTTTTTCAAATTGAATCACTCAATGTTCATCTGATTCGTGACGTTACAAGACCCTTCATATCTCTCAGCCTAGTAATACGCCAGTCCGCCTGTATGCTAATGGCTCCCTTTCGCAAATGTAAAAGTCCTTTAATAAAATGTCAGATGGAGATTACTTTGATAAAATTCAAATTGCGCCATTTCATTTTATTCCTTATTCTTGTATGATAATTCATTGCATGCTCTATCTCTCCATTTAATATTCTTTAGGGGAATCCAATCTTATCCATCAACCCATTTATTTGAATTTTCTCTGTTTCCTCCAGGCCGACCTCATTTTGAAGAAAAAAGGCTCAACTTTAGGAGTGAATTAAGGGCTGGGTTGCTGAATTATGGATTGATTTGTTGATATGCTGATTGATTCATTCACTCATTCACTGTAAGTGACAATATGGGAAATATGAACTGTAACTGAAGATTAATCTGATGGCAAAACATAGTTGTCCTCATTTTGGTAAAAAACACTATTTTAAATGTGATGGTGATAAATATTTGTGCAAGGAAAATTGACATTCCTTTCAAGGTGCAGGAAGTCATTGATGAAAATCACATTTTATTTAACAAGCATCTATTATCTCAGCAACACAATTATAAAGAGAGGTGGGAAACTTTCAGATACTAAATTCATCACTTAGACCAGTGTTTTCCAGATTGCTAACTTTAGAATCACCCTGGGGAAATGTAACTTTTTTCCATAGTCCATTAAAAGCTTACACCCACTTTAAATGTCATGCAACAATGACAAACTGCTCAGATGTTGGGTCAGTGTACAATGCATTAGAACATAAGCAGATTCACAAGAGATGAATCAGTAGATAAATTAGTCACTTGGGAAGAAAGAAAAATAGAGGAAATAAAGAATATAATTGATTCACAAAACAGCAAATTAAAACACACACAGTAAGAACAAAAAAAATGCTAAAAGGCAAGAAAGGGAATAGGGAATATTGAATTCTGTTTGTATATTTTTCCTCTGTGCCTGCCCGCACATTTTAAAATTTAACTAATTAATTCATTATACTCTTTATCTGGAATTTAAACCTGTTTGAAACCGTTAGGATGGTGTGGCCAGCTTAGTGACTGTATCTCGTACTGAACTCCGCAGATCCAGTTCCTGAGGGACAAATGGGGTGGTGAAATTGTTGTGATCTGTGATTCTGTATGTCATGTTTAAGTTCTGTGCCTGGCTTTGCCATGTTTGATTCTGTTTAGTGACCACTGCATATGTCTGACCATTCTTAGGATCATGTATTGTGTTTTTTGGTAATTTATAATTCATGTTTTATTATTTCATGCCATGTTTTCATTTCCATGCATTGCACTTCGTCTACCCTGTCTTGCCTGGTGTAGGTCTTTGCTCACGGTCCCTAGTCTTGCATACCACTCATTCGGGTGATTTATTGGTTTCTGGGTTTTCAATCTTCCTTCATTATCTCGTGTGCTTCCTTCCTCTCTCTTTTACTATCTACTAACCCATACTAACAGTTTGTTGTTCTCGATAATTACTAACCCTCATTAACATTGTATATTTTTACTAACTTTCTAACATGCACTTGGGATTGTATAGCTGCACATACTAATTGACTAACAATCTCTCAGCAGTCGCTCAATTCTAATCTCCGCCTCCTTGCCTATCCCTAATTCTCTCTGCTGCAAGTTTCTGTGGTTTTCCACTTATACTTTGTGCTTTCCTTTTCTTTTATCTTGGCACTTTAGTACTCCTTAACGGGAGCTGTTGTTTTGTACTTAGGTTTGTCTTGTGATCCCTGTCTGCGTTTTGGCTACAGCCAAATTCATGTAATTAGTTTATTCCTCATGTGTCTCTCCCTGATCATTGTTACCATTGATTGCACCTGTTCTCCCTGGTCATGTGTTTACCCCGGGTGTGTATATAAGATGTCTGTTTGGTACACTTTCTTGTCAGATTGTTCTCCCTAGTTTTCTTGTGCTACGGTTCTCGCCTAGATTTCTCAGTGTTTATCTTTCTGACTGGATTGCCTGACTTGATTTTTGCCTCTGTGATTTTGGATTACTGTTGCATCTGTGTTTTGACCATTTTTCTGCCCGACTACGAGATCTGTTTGCTGCCCTGGTAACGATTCTGATTACGTCCTGTGGATTCTGGCTTGTCTCTCTGATAGTACTATTCCTGTGTACCAGACCCATTTCTGTCTGACTACGATTACTGTGATTGCTGCCCTGGTTTTTGATACTATTTTTGCCCAACTGGATTTCGACTTTTGGGTTGTGGACTTTGTACTGTTTTTCGCCTTGCGGAGGTCACCCCCCTTTACCAATAAAACAAGCTCTACTGCATTTCCTGGTTCTCGCATCTGGTTCCTGATCGCATCACAACAGAGCGATTACTTTATTTCAACTAATGTTGAGAGCTTGAAGTTTACCTCGCGCGCAATTTGTCAGCAAACGCATTCCATACACAAACGACAAATTGTCCAAACCTGTAGATCAGTGGCTCGAGACAATTTATTGTCGAATTCTATATGGAATCACCAGGCAGCCCACAATTAACCCCTTTGCGCAGATATAGATGCCACGTCCGTAAATTCTGAAATATAATTCTGTAATTGAATTTCCAAATGTCTTGCTTCACTGGAATAATTGTCCAGTCTTTGTAACACCAATAGAGTTATAAACCCTAAGTATGCTCATGAATTACAGGAAAAAATTGGCATTATTTGAATTCTGCGCAAAGGGGTTAAGTAAGTATGCATTTCTGAACTATGTAACATTTCAAATAAATTGATTTAATAAATTAATATAGCAACAATATGATGTAATTACTGTAACTTGGTCATTAGACAAGCAATTACATGCCACTATCCTGCTAGGAGACTTTCAATGAGTTTGACAATCCACTTACAGTGTATATCAGTGCCAATCCTGTTTATATTATCCCACCTCTACAACAGTTCTATACCAGATTCAACCTTTGTTGCCTCCAAAACAGCCTGAAGTCTGAATGGCAAAGATGTCATGAACAGAATGAGCCAAGCGCAGGAGCCGTAATACTATTTGAAAACTTTAATAACAGGTTGGATCAGAATACAAGCAGATTGTGCATTGGAGGGCTGGAAGTTCATGGTGAGAAAACAGGGAGAAGTCGAGCGGCTGCTAACGGTGTTCAGTGGGAGAGGCTGATCAGAGTCCAGGTCCAAGGTCAAAACCGTAAGGTTAACCCAGGAGGTGGAGACACAAGGTTGGGGAATGATGATGGACAAAAAAGACAAGTAAGAACACAGGCTACAAGGAAGAGGCGGGATCTGAGAACGAGGAGTCATGATGAACAGCGAGGACCATGAGAAATAGAGCTCAACACGACCAAATAGCAACAATCTGGTGAAGAAGAGATGAAAGACAGGACCTTAAATACGCAGAGACAACCACAAACAACCAGCATCAGGAGTGAGAGGAGGCAGGAGAGCGCACAAGGAGAGGGGTAAAGCCACAATACAACTCAATGATTGAAATCATTCAAAAAGACAAACCAATAAAGGACGCTGACCGCGAGGAACACTTATTTACACAGAATCAGGACGTAACAACAGATTCAACAAGGTGTTGCCCACATTCTTGAAAAATTTTGATCCAAGCTGACTCAAGAGTATCATGCTTTAAATGCATATTTTCTGCCAAATATTCATCCAGTGAACCTCACATTCTGCTTCTTCTCTATTGGATTGGCCTCTGGATCTGTGCACACCAAGGAAATAAACTGCAGTCACAGTTATGTTTGTGGAACCAGTTTGAGATGACATATACTCTATGATGTGATTGCAGTATCCTTCTGGAAGTGCCCATGTGACTAAGTTTAGATTGTGGTCATAAAGCGATGCATGTGCCCAGCAGCAATACTTGGATATGTGCAGTTTTCAAATGTTGTTCACCTGATATCAAGTAATGTGTGCCAAGGAGTAATATCAAGTAATGTGTGTGTGTCCTCAGCGATACACAACCAAAAATGCCTTCACTGCAGAAAAAGACAGGAAGGACTCATAAATTCACACTATTCATGCTGAGTTCTGCCCATAACATGAGCACATTACAACAGAAATGGAGACTCGTCAAGCTGAGCAACTTTTTTCTGTCTTTGGTCATCCAGTTTTAGCAGTGCCCACTGTAGTGTCACTTCCTAAGTCTAACCAGACAGGAGTAAATTAAGGTCCTCCACTGCTGTTGCCTGATTGCAGTGTATTGAGTGTTAGGAAATGGGTGTCTTGCCCTCCACTGCTGCACAAAGCTCTTCATTTGAGAATTTGCATCCGTTCTGGTGATTGAGCAAGTATGAATGTCCACAGAAGTACTGCTATGCTACATATAGCTGAATAACTGCATTGATTGCCTGCGCACACCATATGAATGTGCCATACATAGTTTTGTCCGTAGACTTGTCTTTTGAAAGCACTTCAGACTCACTTCGGGGGACCACAATGAGCAATTGTTTTTGTCACAACTGAAACAAATATTTTGAGTGTGTAATGAATTATTAATTGGCTTCCAGTCTGTAAGGGGGCTTTGTTGAGTACGTCCAAATGATTGATTGATTTAATCTATCAATGTCAGTTGTATTTTCTGACAAAAAATCACTGTGTGTCCCGGAATAATTGACATCCAGGCACATTTACAGACTAAATAAATACAAATAAGTATGCTAGACTAGCATTTTGAGAAAACTAGATGACACAATCGATCTTTATTGCCTTGATTATACGATGAATGGTCAGAACGAAAATTATTATACAACAAGCAGATTTCCGGATAGAACTGTACCGTACTTTCAGTATTTATTTTCAGCAGCAATAATGTGAATATAATACAAATTGACGAACTCTCACGGGGTTCCCATGCATAGCTCTGTGTAGTGTAACGCGCATGACTTTCTACTATGTATCGGCATGAAACTCTGGGGTATTCAATGTGCAGTGCTTTATCTCTCCAGGCTTCCAAATGTATGCAGAAGATGAGAGATGGTGGTAAAATTATTCAGAGAGCAATGAATCTGTGCGGTAAATTGCTAAAGTCTTGCTAGGCACATATGGTCCTCATACGTACTCCATCAGAGTTGAATTAACACCATACAATTAGCTGTGTGTGATCTGTCTGTAATTCAAGAGTGTCAATGTTTCTCTATGAAATGGCCTATAGAAAATGGAAATTGAAAATATATGCACAGTAAAGTAAAATGGTCCATTATATCCATAATTATATCACACAACCAACATTTACAGACGCTAGGAGACAGTTATGAAACATACGCTCGGCTGAGAAATCCCCAGAACAAAACTTCAGGCTGACACCTCTTTTACGCCTGGAAAATCATGAGATTTGCTGTTTGGGTTATCAAGCCTTTTGGTATGTGCCCCTGCCTTCGCTGCTGCCCCTGGGGCAGTGTAAAATGAGACTTCAAAGAGATCAGAAATAGTCACGGAACAAACTTACTTCCTGCTGTTAGCTGGGCTTGGCAAACAGGACTGTCTGCACTTCCCAAGAGTGACCAATGATCACAGGACAGTTTTGACAGAATTAATTTTGGACATCAGCTGAATGCGTGCCACGTGATGGCGTGCACGCAGAGGCCACTTAATCGGTAAACCATTGTGTTAGCACAAATGTCTCGCTAATCACGAAGAGGTAAGTTATGATAGCGCACTGAAATGGTGAGCTGGTTTAGCTTTCAGCTCGGGTAAACATTAAAATTGAAAAGATCCACGATATAAGTGGTGTTCACCCAAAGCAGTGACAGTTGCAGTGGCTTCATCTGATAGTGTTGAGTGTTTCCTGAGATACTGCAGAATTAATTAAAAAAATATATATAAAAAGAAAACAAGTTAAGGCTAATTATTAGATAAAAGGGATGTCTAGTGCCTCTATGTTCAGCTCAGTTGCTGCCACTGACCCATAGTAGGATTTTGCTGCAACATGTAGTGGTTCCAGCATCTGTTCTCCTGAGATTTTTGTCAACTATATATTTCTTATGTTTATAGTAAATGGAGTAATAAACAATAAAGAGCCTCTTTTCAGCATTTCTGGGGCTCAACATGGTGAATGTGAGAGGTCAAGGACAGTTTTCCATCAAGAACTTGAAAATGCAAGTTGCCTGTGGATCAGTGAGGGGTCAGGGCAGAGATCAAAAAGGCATATTTAGGGACCACATGACACAAACTCCAGACAAAAGACAGGATTAACTCACACTGGCTAAGTCCTCCAGTCCTTGCCAGGAAAATAATCAAGGTCTTATCTCCCGCTCTGTGTCGTGGGCAGATGATGTCACTCCCTGTAGTGGTCTCACGGACACACTGCAGAGATATTGATACTGAATTGAAGCTTAAGGTGACCTATGCCTGGCATACAAATATATTAAGAAATGTAGCTGGTTTGCAAGCAGATATTTTACATTTTGATTTTTTCCTCTGCAGCGAGTCCATGTGCATGAAGATGGTGCCAAACGCTCTGTTCTGTTTTTGTATTACTAATGTTTACAAGGCATCTGCTCTGGATTCTACAGCATGATGCAAATGCACATTCCTCCACCTTTACCGATTATTGGTTTAAACTGCATTGCTTGCCTGCCCTTCACACTAATTAATATTGCCTCTTTTCTTTGTAGATAAGCCACTCCCACATACAGAAAGTTCAAGGAAAATCATTACACAAGGTTTTCTCAAAGACACGTTAATAGTTGTCCGTGCCTTGCATCACAATAGGCAGCATGACAGGCAAGATGAATCGCATAAGCTTGGTTTTTATTCTGAGCACCATGATGCTTCTTTGGTCGCGACGTAACTTCTTTTCTCATGCTGTTTTAATGCCAAGCCAACGCAGGGTCAACAAGCATTATAGATATTCTTAAGTTAATTACTGAAGTGCTAAAGATGATTCAAGACAACGTTTTAAGACATTTGAATATGATTAAATAAAACGTCAATTTTTGCCATATTTCCCTGATAACTCCTCTTCGGGACTGCTGTTATGCCATATCCGGTAAATGAATATACGGTATGTTCACGTTTTCTTCTTACTCGCTGTCAGTGCAGAGGACACACGTCAGTTTGGCGTATCCATTGGCAGTAAAAGAGGCGTGTCAAAATAGCGAATTCGCTTAGCAGTCAACGACGGTTTTGTTCAGATATTTTGACCAACCTTACCGGCGTTTCCATTATTTAGCTCCAAAAAAAAAAAAAAAAAACAAGGTTCGCACACGCAAGTGAGGTTTCCATGGAGGCCAGTATTTGAGATGAGATGTAAGCCACTGTGCAGTGGCCACCGTGAGTTATATCTGAGCACGAACCCGCACAATAACAAACCATGAATTGCTCATTTTCAAGCCGGATGACCATTCTCTTAAGCAGGCGAGTACATACAACTTATCATCGCTCCCCCTGAGTGTCATAAATACAGACCTTTGTAGACCTTTCGTGACGTAGCCTACGCAGGCCTGCAGCAGAACACGCCTACTGCGTATTTCGCATATTTGGTTAAATATAAATGTGAAGCTCTGTCTTGTTAGCATTTTAGCTTGAGTTAAAAACGTGATTGCAGACTTTAAAAACGGCAATGTGTTGTACTAGAAGTATATAGAATATGCCATTTGAATGTCGATTAATATCATATTCTGTAATCGCATTTCATTTTGCTCGGGTTCAATGTGTAGCTATAATTTCATAGCTATACATCGATTAACCTTGGCATTCGGATGGAAGGAATCGCCCAGACTTCCACGGGTCAGTTCATTTTAGCTTTCAGGGTGCACCTTTTTTCTTACTTACGTATGTTTCATAATCTTGTCACTCTTGTGATGGTGCACTCTTCTCATTATTTTATTAATAGGAGGTTAAATCAATACTTCAGCGCTATTAATTACCTGTCCCTCAGGCTGATATGTAACCATTATAACAGATAACCAAAATATGCATCACGTGCAAATGAGTCACACTATACAAACATTCTGTATATATCATTGTAAAAATTTACGAAGGCATGTAGCACCGCAGGGAGGTCACAAAGTTAGATCTAAATATTAGCATATCTATGGTCACAAATACAGTGAGGCACACTTTTCTTTCGAACTAAAACCCAGAGCTAAATACCTTCAGGACTACCTTGCACAGTCACTGAAAATAGGATTAGACTGCCAACATGAGAAAAAAGAATGTTAGTGTATCATCTTAAGTAGCTTGATCATTCTTTTAATATGGTTTACCGATTTAAACTGTCTTCTAATCCACAAAGTTTTACCAATGAGTGTGGCTCCTGGGACTATCCTAATGTTGTAATTGCAGTTCTAATAATTAAATGATTCATGGGGTTTTCACTCAGAATGGGAGAATTCAGCAACCTTTTGAGTTCCTGGTGATCACCATTCCTGTGCATGCAAACTGGGGGTTGTTCTGTGCCATTTTATTTGCGATTCTCTGATTTGATTGTAGTGTTTTCTGTGCGGTGTTCGTGACTGTTTCATTATGATATCTGGCCCTCAAACGATGCTTTTCCAAATTGAAATCCTTGACATGCCCCTGACTGGAAGCAGTTGGGCAATAAAAACAAATAATAAATAGATAAAAATAAATAATAAATAAAAATACTTCTTTAATACATAAATAAAGTTGGGGGACGGTGTAGTGTCTCGTCACAGAGGGGACATTCTGTTAAAATGCCTTGGAATTGCCCAGTTTTGGAATCACACAAATCTTGTGGGTGCTGCCAGTAAAGCTAACGTTTCATTTTAAAATATAGTCACAATAAGGCGCACTTAAATGAAATCTGACTTGCTGTTTAAGTCTTGCAGCTGCGCAGTAGTAGTAAATGAGGAAACTCATGGTGCCTCACTGGAGTACGCAATAGATACATCAGGTCTCAGTAAGTTTAGCTGTTGAAAGTATTGCTCATTACGTGGCTCCACACATGTTGAGGGATTTAAACTTCTTTTTTTATCTGTTGAAAAGGCTGCAGAATACATCTTTGGAAGTAATAATATACATTCCTCCATTAGGTTAAAAGTTTGCTTTCCTGCTGTTATTTTCATCTGTATGAAAGTTTGCCTTCTAGCGCACGTTGATTTTAAAAATATGAAGCGCAAGTGTTGGTTCTGCACTCTTGCACTTTGAGTTTGAAAGGACAGAATGGCGATGAGGTTGATGTGCCGACTGTCAGCTGATTAGAGGGTGTTTTCATCGATACTGGATGAACTATTAAGGAATGACAGCACCTTTTGTACATATTCCCCCCTTAAAAAAAACTGTTGGGCAGCTTTACATAATGTAGAATACATTTTTAACATTTGGTCACATTTTCTCTGCATGCAATGACTGCTTGAAACCTTTCGTGCATTAACATCAGTAAAGGCTGGGCCTTTTCCTCGGTGATGCTCTGCCAGGCCTGTAATGCGGCCACCTTGGGTTCCTGCTTGTTTCATGGACTCATTGCCTCCAGTCTCCTCTTTAGTATGTGAAATGCATGTTCAGTTGGACTTTGATCCAGTGATTGAGTCACCCTAAAGAACTTGCCCACGTCACTTGGGCTGCTCATTATATTGCGGAGAAGATTCACATTTACATTTACAAAGCCCCATCAATGTTTTTTTTTTTATCTGAAAGTTTCAAAAGTTTATCTCACGACAAGTTTTTGGAAAATATTTCAAATTTGTCCCCAGTTATCTGTCATCCTGCCTGAAACTCAGGGTCTTGCACAGTGTTTTCAATGTGTAGGATGCAGCAGATTAATGCTGCGTTTTTGAAAAGGTGCTTAATATCCTGATGCGCGCAATAAACTCAAGTAACCCCGCCTCATATACACACACACACACACACACTCACTCTCCTTGATCCATCACCATTCAGACACCATCCACGCTGCATTGGATTTGCTCCTTGACATTGAGCTGATGCGATGCGGTTACGTGGTGGTTGGTGACGAGGTTCCCATTTTTGCTCCGTATCCTGCTCGCCAGCGACAAATTCGTCCCACTGTTTGGATCTTCAGGAACATTCGCAACAACATGAACAACCACAACCAAGAAAGATTGAATCAACGCAGTGAAACGTCCGTCTTGCCCCCCTCCTCTGTTTGGTATTGACACCTCCCGCTGTGGACAGAGCTGTCGGATACCTCGTCCCAGCCCGGGACGGGGCGAGGGGGGCAGCCCGCAGTGCAGTTAGAGTCGCCCTGCCAGCTCCAGACGTCTTCAGTGTTTCTGCCCTAGCAGGGGGCAGTAATCACATCAGCCTCCCTGACAGGACGCATTGAATTCGGCTTCAGTCCCTTTAAGAATGCGGCACCCTGCGGCCCTTTCTTCTTCTGCGGTGATGTTACAATGCGGTATCTGCGCCTTCATTGGTACTATTGCTGTTTTTTTTTTTTTTTTGCTCTCTTGGATTTCAGTTTGATATGGATTGACAATTTTGCACCAAGAAGCAAAAATTCATGTCTTAGCTTGCAAACGCTACTTTTGTGTATAACATGTCTGTCATTACACTGTAAGAAGTCTCTTTATAGACTTTTGGCAGAATTATCAACAGATTAATGCACTTGAGATATTTGCTACAACCTTATTGTGATAAGCACAGCAGCAGGATTTTCATTTCTGAACCATGTAGACAGTGATATTAGACATATTGCAGTTTTATTATATTGCAATACCAAAGCTTTGTCATGGAATGTTTGTAAAACCTAATATACTTGGAATTAGTCAAGCAATCAGATTTAACTGATAAAATTCAGTTATTTAAACAAGTCACCTAACCAAGTAGTCATTTGTTTGACACTTTCACTGTTCTTCTGTCAAAAAACCATTAGGGCGGTGGTTTTGGAAAAAGGGAGACTACCTCTTTAAGACAAGAGGTCCAGGCGATATCCTTTAGAATACTCTCAATCAACTAATGCAGTCTCCTACGGTTTGCAGCTTTTTATTTCCCTAGTTATTTGAGTGTTTGCTCGCCTGCGTTTGCATAAATAATGGGTGTATTTGTGTGTATGTGTTGTATGCACATGCATATGTATGCGCGCATGTGTGTTTTTCCTGGAATAATCTATCTTTCCGCATTATCTCTTTCTGTTCAAATAGATAAGCATAGCTTCGCAAATCAGAGGAAAAAAAAGACAAAAAAGCGTCAATTTTCTTTTGAAACTGGAAAATCTGAGGAAAAATGCAACTGACTGCAGCTTTGTGGCCTGCACTTTTTTTTTTTTTTTTTTTTTGCTAGAGGAATCGGGCTTCCAGTAGAAGCGCCATTCATCACCTGCTCTCAATGGCTGCCGCGTAGCCGCTAGCCGTCAGGCCAGGTAGGGTGCCACGGCTGACAATGTGGGAGGATTAGTATCAATGCTGCGAAGACCAGGCCCTCGGCGTGGGGCTGCCTTTCAGGACTGGCGGGGGACAGGAGGCTGGTCCGGCCCAAGGTCATCGTCTCCAGCATGGAGGGGACTGGGAAAGGACCCTGGGAAGCGGCGGTTTCTCCGTCTCGCTGTGGCGCAGGCTCACAGCACAGCAGGTGCCTCCCTGTTAAATGTACATCTGTTTGTGGCGGGGATAGCGTGGCTGACAACAAGATAATGCCTCCGCTTTCTTCCTTTTTCTCCTCGTTTTTGTTTTCTCGTCTTTCATGCTTTTCATTTTTTCATTTTTTTTCTTTTCTCGTTCCTTGTTTTTCTCGCGTCTTCCCTCTTGTGCGAGTTGACAACTGCGTGTAGCTGCCGGTTAGCGGATTTACGCGTCGTGTCCAGGGCTGCGAGCGGTGGAAATAATGGTGCGCTAATGAAAATGGGTAGATGCGGAAAAAAATTGAAAAGGATTTCTTGATCGGACGAGGGTGCGGGAGGCGGGGCAATTGAATAGATGAGACGGGGCAAACTTTTTGAAGAGTGATTTAAATTGGCAAAACGCTTGAACTGTAATGGTATTAGGAGTAGAATGTTAATCCTTGTGCCGCATTCATCGCGTTATTTCGGTGCGTAGTTTATCGGTTACAATTAGATTACAGGTAAAAGCAATCCCCAGCTGTACACAATGCCTGTGTCAATTTTTTTTCTTCTCTGCATTGTATGATATGAATAAAGCTTGTTATAATGATTACGGGAATCGATTTAAGCTAATTTGCAAGTTTCGCTATGCACCGAGTCGGACGGAGCTAGCTAAAATCGGCAGATGGCTAGAGATCGACAGAAGCTGCCTCAGTGGCCTAGTCTGCAAGATCATTGGACGCAGAGATTAGTGAAGAGGGTGGGGACAAATGTAAAGAATGAGGTAACGATGATGTAAAAAGTAACGTCTTCATTTTCAGTTTTGAGGCAAAAAGCGAACATTTTTTTTTTTTTTTTTGCGGGAATATGGGCAAGTTGTCATGACGACAGGGATGTTCTGCTGATGAGTCCTGCACCCCATTGTCCAATCAGATCGTGGAACTGAATCTGCTGCATGAACGGGAGAGGACGGACCTATTCCGGCAGTACGATGCTGAGAAGGACAGCCGGGTCCTGGACCACCGACTGAAAATTGACAGTTTAGGACTGCGGTCGAGGGCCAAGGCGATTCCCCCATCTAACAAAAACCCGGAATGGAGACGACGAAGAGGCAGGTAGGGGGTCGTTGTCATGACCGGTGCCGCTAACGTCAATTTGAATCTGCTGTCAGGACTGTTCATGACATTGATTATTTTGCTAATGTGTCATAAAGTACGTCCATATGCAACAATTTTTTTGTTTGTTTGTTTTATTGAGGGACGGTGTTTGGGTGTAGCTTACATGGACTGCATAGTATAAACAGCACGGAGTTGTATTTTTTTTATTATTATGTGTGGCGCACTCTGGCAGGTGGTTCCTCGTCATGTGGATGTGGGAAAAAAATGGGGAAAATAACAGAAAATTTGAAAGCCTCACTTTTGGGAATTCTGTATTTTCTTGTTTTGCGACCGTTTTAAGGACGGGAGGAGAAAAGATTAATATGCGGACGCCGCAGGTAGCCGAATGGAGAAGAAATTCTCAGCGCTACGTAATTCGGGCCTTTGATTCCAAACCCTGGGTAGCTTTTCCCTTGTTTCTTGCACGGTTTGGCCGGATTTTCCCCGGCCGTGTTGAGGGTTGGGCGGCTGTAGCCCCGCTAAGCTGTGGTGCCCTTGGTAGGGGACGCCCTCTGTTTATCTGTCAGCACTGCGTGAAGCCATTACGGCCAACCATTGAAACACTGCTGCTGCTCTGTCTATTTAACAGTACGTCACTGTTTCAGATTGCAGGGATTTGGCGACACACTGCATTGAATTTGGTCGTTTTCATCAGCAGGTCGTCCGTACCCCGTGCTGCCCCTTCTCTTGCCTTCCTCTCCCTCCTCGTCCCTCCCGAAATCTGCTGTTATTGGGTCTCAGTGGGAATCCATTTGACTGACTGACCTCCAGCTGTGGATGTGTTTGGATCTTCAAACTCGAAGATAAAATGTATATTGTCAGCATGGAAAACCCATCTTTATTGGCTCCTGGCTGGAGATCAGCTGGGATTGATGCTGCAACAGAGGACTGGGTTGATGGCGGCATCCATATAGACCACGGTCACAGTGAAGGAGAGTAGCACAGGATCTCAATGTTTATACCCGTCAATATGCAAAATATAAACCCTATATACCATTCCACTTCGGACCTTTTAATTAACATGTTTCTGAAGAGAAAAAAATCCATTCATTTCAAAGGAAAACAAACAATTTTCATTTTTAGGCATCGGCGTAGAATGGTTTACTGCTCATATTCTTAAGTTATCCTAGTTTAAAACCTAGAATGAACAAAAATATGGGAGAATCAACTAGAACATCGCTCAAAATAGTCCATAAAATGATTTTATTGCAAGGAAATGTAAAAGCATCTGTTGCACCAGAGAAAAATGAATCTCAATTCACTGGGGCCTGCTGGGATGTTTTCCCAGTTAGCGTTTGATAAGCGAGAATGCCCTAGTTGCAGAGGTTCTCACCCTGGGATGGGTGTAGTTATTGAAGGCATCTCCCATGTGGTTTACTTTGCTAATTTACATACGGTATTTGTAGAACACTGCATAATCACGAACAAACCCAAGTCAAACAAACAAAGCTTGAAAAGTAGGTGTTTTACTCGCAGTGCTGTCTATTACTATTTTCTACCATGCAAATGAGCATGCTATTAATTGTGGACACATAATGAATTGAGGATACATGGTGCACACATTAGCTGGAGCCTCCTGCACTGAGCAGTTATTTCCCTTTTAGGTGATGTTTAACAAGCGGTGCGCAAAGGCAGAGAATAACTTTCATTCGCCTTGGATTATGATATGGTGACAGTTGGTTTCAACTTTGATCAGCGCTTTAAAAATCTGTGTGATTTTGTGTGTTTATGTGTGTGTGTGTGTGTGCATGTATGTGCTCTCGCGTGTGTGTGTGTCTGTGTGTAGTTTCTCGAAATTCTCTGAGTCACACTTCCAAGCCTTAAACATGGCGCTAGATGTGCTGAATACTGGCAGAGACTTTAAAACAGGCTCTGAGCCCTGTCTGATCTATTTTGGGATCTCAGTTGTATGATTGGATTGAGGTCAGTTGTACTTTAGACTTCCCTCGCCTCCACAGTTTCCCTCTGAGTAAAAGCAATTGGCCGCGTGCTAACATATTTTCTTCCCGCTTTGATGTGCTGTCTCCAATTCGTGCAAGTAATTTAACATTAATATTTTGATCGATTTTTGAATTCTTAGCCGAGGAACTCTTATTCTGAGGCGAACGATTCAATCGGGAACGCTCGTCTTTAACACATGCTTGTTGCACTCTGCTAACAGTATGTTTTTGCATGGCTAAGAAGTAAAAAAAAAAAAAAAAACATTATGAAAATAAAATGAATTCTTCTTCATGATCTTTCTGAATATTTGGGTATCACAGAAAATAACTTGGAAGTGCATTTCCGTAATTTTAGAAGATTCGGTCCAGTTTGCCGTGGAGTGGGAAACCTATCAGAACTTGTTGATGGCTTGTCTCTGAGCAGCGAATTCATTGGCCAAGAATGTCAGTTTTAAAGACCAATTTGAGCTGCAATGGGTTTGTGTATTGAAATGGGAGCGGATTTATTTCACTGGTCCTGAAGGAGTAACCATCACTTGGGATCAGCTGAACTATGACCAGACTTTCATGTTGTTTGGATGGTAATCAGGAGTATGTAGGATTGCTGACAGCTTGAGGAATGACATGTTTTCAGTTTCCAGGCTTAGGGACGTGGCAATCAGTGAGATTTAAAGGTTGGTGAAGAGGAGGGTACTGGGAAAATGAACTGTCTTCCTAGCCATATGTTCGTGTGTGTTTCGGTGTTAGCATTCAGCATCAGAGATCTCCCCATGTGCCATTACAGTGCACAGGCAATGCCTATGAATTTATTCATGTAAACAAACGCTTGCACACTGGCAGCAGTCCCGGGCTCTTTATTCTGAAATAGCATCTGAAAAAGTAAAGGGAAGTATCCAATAATAATGCCATCACTGGATCTTTGGAGGAAAATATAAAAATGTATCGTACGATTATTTTAGTCAGTGCCACCAGTGCTTCATTGCGACATTTCTTCCCTGGTGGTATTATTTTTAAAGCCGGCTGAATCTATACATTTTTTTTTTTTTTTTTTTTTACAGTTTTGTGAAATGTTCAGAAAAATGCGGTCGTTCTGTGCCTTGTAGCGCATCCCTGACAACTCTTGGTGCAGTTTAGTCAGTTTATTCTCCTATTTAATGAACTATGAACTGCCCTGTCAGTGGTGACTTTGTTTTCAGTCAGTGTCTTGAGTACTGAAGTTCAGGGGGTTGAAATGTCGCCAATTTACTACAAACTACATAATGCTGGCTTACGTGTGGCGAATCCACCAGAGGAATGGTGTATTGTGGGAAAGTTCAGGGGGAGTAGTCTTTTCCCCGAAAAATGAGTAAGTCTCCACTTCCACGAGACGGAATTTGGACGGTGCTTTTGATGTGGTTAGTCATCTTTCATAAATGGGTTTGTCTGGCTGTGACTTTGGACGAAGGGAAGGGTGAGTCCTGCCCCTTTGAGATCTGTCTCAAAAGCGCGGGGGCTCTTGTCGAGCAGGAAGTTGTGGGCCCTGGCATTCCAGTTCCTGGGCAGTTTTGGGAATATCCCTTTGTTATTATCTGGAGATCAAACTGAGCCGAAGCAAAGCTTCTCAGGGGCGTGGCAGTGTACAAAATGATTTGACATTGTATTGGGGGGAGGGGGGGTGAGATGTCATTGCCTTGCGGTGGGTGGAAATTTTTTTTTTGGTCTGCCACATTCATGGGGTCGAGAGTGCAGTGTGGTGGTTTATTACTACCCCCTGGCACTTCTTGCTGAGAGGCTATCGTCTTCCCCGCGCCGTCCGTCTGTCTGTCTCTCTGTCTTCCCATCGCGTGTTACCGCTCTAGCTGCTGATTCGTTGTTCGAACAGCCCTCAGATTTAAACGGGTTATGCTAATTGAGTATCTCCAGAAGTCTGTAAGAAGTCAAGGTCATGGGTCCAATTTGACCTCATGTTTTGTAGGTCAAAGGCTGGGCACACCCACTTGTTAGGCACGCCAAGGGGGTATAAAGCACCAAGCGCTATCTAGTTTATTTACTTATTTATTTTTCACGGGGGGGGGTACTCCCGAGTTCACTGCCTGTTGTGGTGAGACTCAGGCATACTGTCGCCCCTCCGAAAGTTGGACATCATCTCCTCATCCCACCTTTAGGCTTGTGAACTCCAGGTGACCTTGAGATTACAAACTCTCTATACAGGGAAGCTTCTCAGAGCCCACATCAGCCTTCTTTATAGGTAGGAGGACTGTTTCATTTCAGAACCTAAAAGTGGAAGCTTCATGCCCTCAGGCCCAGATTTTCTTTTTTTTTACTTTCTTTAAAAAAAAAAGATGAAAGGGGACGAACAAACAAAATCGTTGGGTTACGTTGTCTCCGGAGATGGAGTTTGGCAACCACTACAGGATGGCTGTTTTTATATAGATATATAAAATGGCGCCTGGAGCCAGTTCTCACTCCACACTCCCTGACCCAAGAGACCGTGTGAGCTCTCTTCATCCACACACTCTCACAACTTCTCTGAATGCGGTGCTTTTCATGTTCGGAGCTCGGACTTCGCCCGCGCCTTTGATTTTCCGTGAGCGGTGCCTCACGTTCTGTTGGAAAAATGAGGATTCGTACAGAAGTTGCAATTCCAGGATTCCAAAGCAATTTTTGCCGGCGCTGTTGAAATGCTGCAATCCGAAGGGCATGAATAAATGGAAAATGGGGCACGAGGGATTGTGTCCATGTAGCGTATATGTCTGGCAGAAAAGCGCTGGCAAGGAGTTGGTATAAAGCACCTGAGAAGTAAGAGAAAGAAAATGCAACAGAAGGAAGCAGGATGCAGATTGACTTTGGCTAGGTAGCTAACATTACGCCAGCTAACGACAAGCTAACGATCTATCGGGTGATGAGAGCGCAACGCTTACCAGCAATATTCAGTGTCCCACCGATCTGCTCTCAAAAATGGGCTTTTCTATTTTTGTAATGATAGTTTCTGTCAGACATCATGAAGTTACGGACATGAGTCGAACAAGCTTCTCCTCGTCTTGGTTACCAGGGTGACAAGTCCCACCCCATCTAATATGTGATCGCTTGCCTGCAAAAGAACACGAGTGATGCTACCAGAACCTTTCTGAGAACTTCAGGAGTATTCAACTTTAAACGCTCGGAGCAGCCACACAACAAAGCTGGAACATTCTGGAAAAATCGCTGGGTGCTGCTCTTTATCTCTGGACAACAGCCTGCTGCCATGGATGCTTTTTCCTCAAGGAGAGCCATTGAAAACAAGGCCAACACTCAGAGAAAAATGTTATGTGGACACAAGCACTTGGGCTGTTTCATTCCACTGTTAGCAATCTGCTAGTTCAGATGGGTGGGTCAGTATCTATCAAATTAGGTTCAGTGGTGCATTAGAGCATCACGCATTAGAAGCCACAAAGCTATGGTGATGGCAGCACCTATATTTCTGCACATTCATCTGTTTCCTTGCTGCTGTGATCCTTTTTGTCAAGGTCTGGGATCCCTGTAAATCTCCCCTGCTGTAGGCATTAGCTGCATTGTGGAAGCCACTGCTTAAATGCTGAGTTATTGCTGTAATTAGTTTTGTGCCTCCGTTTGGAGTCGGGCCCAGAATTGTAAAGCAGGATTTTTGAGCCATAGAGGGTGATTAACATTCCACATTGGTTCACTGAAAGGGCGTCTGTCTTCTGATGATTGCTGATGTTGATGGTAAACTGTCAGTGCTGATCATTGAGATTATTATCTATTACGTCACACTTTGAAATGATATGAGGAGTAAAGTTGGGTAATGAACAGCTCTACACAGCCTTGCGCAAATCACGATCTAAACTTTTCGAAGGGAGCGTACCATGGGAAATGGTGTTTGGTCTTTTTGGAGGTGTACTCTTAATCAGAAAGATGGAAAAGGGAGAAGTCAGTTTTACATCAGGAATATTTTTCAATCATTTTTTACAGAATTTGTTGTTTGCAGTATTTTGTCCGCAGGGATTTTGGATTCTGCTGCGTCATTTGCTGTGTCCAGTTAGATTTTCGAATTTAAGCTTCGAGATCAGGGTGAAAATCATGGAGGAAGGCAGAATTCCCCAGAGGCCGTTCTCCTGCTTCTCCTTTAAACAGCCATGTTGAAAATCGTCACCGGCTAGGTCAGAATATTCTGCTTTTTAATTTCCCATAGGACTAGCAGATTTATTTACCTTTGGTCTACTGCAGATATTCATTCACCATCCTCTCTTTCAAAAGCTGCTGCCACCTCCTTATCTGTCTGTCCGTGCCTATATATCAACACTGCATTCAGAAGGAAATATATCCTCTTTGTGTTCTTAGGAATAACTCCGTGAAGGAAAAATTTAAACTTGTCTGGCTAATACTCACACGCAAATACCTACACACCCATGCACACACACACACACACACACACACACACACACACATACACACACAATGCCACCACACTCAGTGACCACTTTATTAGGTACACCTGCTCAGTAATGCAAATGTCAGATCAGCCATGTTTTGTCGCTCAGACGAAACATCAGAATGGAAAAGGAAATGTGAGCCGAGTGACGTTGACTTTGAAATGATTGGTGGTGTTCGACAGGATGGTTTTGGGAATCTCAAAATCTCCTTGGACTTTCACGCACAACAGATTGTACAGTTTGTACGGAGAGAATGCTGTGAAAAAGAAAATGGATCCAGCCAGCACGAAACTGCAGTGTTGTGGGTGAAAATGAGAGGTTGTAGGAGAATATGGCCTAACTGGTTCAAGCCGACAGGAAGGGGACAGTAACTCAAATAACCACACATTGCAACCACTATACGCAGAGCAGCATCTCTGAATGCCCTACATATCAAACGTTGTGGTTTGGCTACAGCAGGAGAAGATGACACTGGGTTCCTCTCCTGTCAGCTAAGGACAGAAATCTGAGGCTGCTGGGCCGCAGAACACTGAGAAAACTTTGCCTGGCCTGACCCATGTTAATTTATGCTGCAGTATGCAGATGATAGGGCCAGAATTTAGCCAAAACAAAATGCCTCAGGCTCTTGGTGGTTTAATGGTGCGGGAAGTATTTTCTTGTTATAGATCAAGCGAATTAATACCAACTGATCATCGATCTAATGCAAAACCTACCCGAGTATTGTTGTTGATCTTGCGCAACCCTTTATTGCCAAAACCAACCTCTCTCATCGTGGCTATTTCCGGCGAGGTAACGCACCATGCCACAATGCACTCATTATCTGAAGGAGGTTCCATGAACTCGACAATGACTTCAGTGAACCTCAGTGAACTCCTCAGTGACCAGATCTCAATCCAACAAAGCACCTTTGGGACTATTACATCTCCAAAAAAAGTTGCGACGCTGTGCAAAATGTAAATAAAAACGGAATGTAATGATTTGCAAAACACTGCAATCCATATATCAAATTCAAAATGATCATATTGTTTAAAAAAAAACATAAAATCTCAGTTGCAACACGGTATGTTGTCCTTGTACTATTTTCAATGACATGTCGAGTTCAAATGATTTGCGAATCATTGCATCACACAATACCCCAACTTCTTTGGAAATGGGGTTGCGCATGATGTGCTCACGTCAACATGAAACAGAATCATTAAAGAATGTCTCCATTCTCTTGCTGAATGCACACCACAGTTAATTCAGGCTGCCTGGGGAGGAGGGGGTGGGGGGGGGCAAAGGGGGACACTGGCCATTACAGGGTGTACCTAAAACTGTGGCCGCTGGGTGTGTGTTTGGTGAGGATAATCATGCCCTTGGTTAGTGCAGCTCTCAAGTAAAGGCTGCAAGTGCATTAGGCATTCTTCACCATTACATGTCTTCATATAATATGAAACATTAAATATTTTATAGAAGTACTTTAAAAAAAATTGCCTCCTTGTCTTCCTGATGCTGAAATACCTTTAATGCTCCCTTTTAATTTGCTAGGAAAACATGCATTCATTAATGCTCGGTGCAGGCCAATATTAGCATTTCCTTTGATGCCAATGGATTTGGATTAGCGAGTCTCCGCGTTCCATAGAGAAAATTTGGACCAACAATATGAATTCATTGGAGTTGTTGTAGTTACATTTTTAATTGGGTCATTCCAAATCATTGTCATAATCCCTTAGCTTCAGGCAAATTCCAGTGATTTTTCTTCTTCATGTTTTTCTTCCAACTACTCATTCCTGTTCTCGGTGCCATTAACACCATATGGACTTCAGACACTTCTGAAGGAGAGAAGATCACTGGCAGATAAAGAGGCAGCCCTTCTTCTGAAGTTTCAATTGGCAAAATAATGACTCTGTCAGACTTTCAGAGCTTTCCTTCCAAGTACCTAATTAAGATGAGGGGGGAAAAAAAACGAGAACCTGAATGACAGAGGAAATTCTGCCTTTTATTAAGATTTGTGATTCTTGAAAAGAGAAAGCGTTCGTGACAAAATGATCGACGTCGCACCGAACAGACTTTGTCTACCTCTTTTTACATGGGTGTCAAGATATCAAAGTGTTCTGACTGGTTCGTTCGGCTAATTTTTTTCTGCGAAGACTGATCAGGTTGATGTGTCTATTTCCATTGCTTTTTACGTATATATATATATTTTTTACAGGCGCGCTGAGCTGCTGTACGTTATTCTATTGCTGGATGTCTTTTTTTGTATTCTGTGTTTTGCAGTCTATACAGTTTGTGGTATTTTTATGTTTTGCACTGAAATTCGTTTATGCTGTGGCAGAGGAATCGACCTCTCGCATCTCTGAAGTTCACTGCAGTTTCTGTGCCCTCTCTACAAAGTCACAGTTGAACTTGGCAGAGAAACGGCACATGGTTTGCGTTACATTCACGAGCTGAGGAGGCATTCTTCACCTCCCGATGACATCACGGGTCAAAGGGTAAACTAAAGGAACACATTCCTGCTT